>CAUYON010178244.1:0-24733 GCA_963573935.1 Arctocebus calabarensis | reverse complement strand
AGGGTGGGGGGAGATGGGACAAAGGGTGAGATCACATGTGTGGTACATATTCGAAGGGTCAGGAGAAAACTTCCAAACAAGGATCAAAAATGTTTTCATATAGTAAACGAGAAAATATCATGAATGTTATGTCAATCAGGTCGATAAAATACCTCAGATTGCATGTGAAACCCCCACACTGTACCCCATGGTTGAACTAATGTACACAGCTATGATTCAATAAAAAAAAAAAAAGAAAGAAAGAAACGAGGCCAGGGAGTTATCTGATCTGGGGCAGAGGCTGCCACACACAGTGTTGGCTGTGAGAGGATGAAGCTATGAATGTGACTTTCACTGCTAGAAGTTAAGTATGATAAAGGCTTGATGGTGGTACATTCCCTGGAGCCACAAGCTCAAGGTGGTTCCTATCCCCATAATCTCTTTCCTTTGGAAAGAGAATAGTCACAAAAATCTCCCTTTTCCCAAAATTTACTGTGGGAGAGAGAGACAAGGATCACACACTTCTGAAATGCATCTTGACTCACCTCTCTTATTACCCTTATAAAAATAAAGGCTTGATTTTCAATAAAATCATCAAATCTGGCATCCTGGGGGTGCAGTGGACCCCATAGGAACTGAGAGGGACAGAAAAGTCCCCAAGGTTTGTTTAGAACCCCCCCCATCTTGAATGAGGAGTCCATATGAATTATACCTCATTCAAGTAATTTCATCTTCCCAGTGAAATAAAGGCCTTGATCTGTAAGGAAGGACATCAAATCTGGAAGCTGAAGACCCTGGTGGAGAAAAACTGGGGCTGTGAGAGAAAACAATAAATACTAACAGGAGACATTGTGCCCAGGAGGAGGGGAAGGAAAACTGGGATAATCGACAAACCGGAAGAAGAGACAGCAGCACCTGGAAGGCAGCACCCAGACCCAGGGTCCTGAAACCTGCTTAGAATTACAGATCAGGAGGTCAGAGACTCTGACTTTATCCTTCCAGACCCTGACAACTGTCAGGTAAATTTCACACTGGAGTGTGTGTGAATAGTTGGATTAGACAGAGCCTTTTCAGGAAAGCACAGGGGAAAAAATAAAGCCAAGCAGGAAGCACAGACAAAGTGTCACTGGGGAATCTGAAGTCTCTGATGGATGCAGAAAGAGTAGATTCAACCCTGGTCACCACTGCAAATACAGATTGCAGAGGTACCTCTGAGGAGGTTCAGAAGAAGCTATAGACTAAAGCCGAGCCAAGATAGGACATGAGAAACTATAGGCAGAAAATGCATCTAATAAATTAACAAGGCAAGAGAAACTCTCCAACACAACATATGTGGTTATCAACACAAATATAAGATACATCAGAGAGAAACCCCAGAGCAGTAGTAGACAAACGATCTGAATGAGATCGTAAATGACAGAGCACTTAGAGCTATCTAATAAAAGAGCATATTTAGTAAAATCTCCACATGACAACATGGGAAGACCATAGGATCCCACAGTGACTCTGCTGACAAATGGAAACATTAATATCCGATGGAGTTTCCTGACAGTCAAAAATCCTGTGCTCTGCCATAGCAGGAGCCTTCTGCACAGCAGGAGCCTTCTGCACACTCAGTAGTGCTCTTAGTTCAGCCCGCAATTGAACTCAGGGCTTAAAAAAAGTGTCTTTGGAAGTCAGGCAAACCAAATTGCAAAGACAAAAAGGAGTGAAGAAAACAGGAATTATAAAACATTGTAACACAGATGTGTTTCAAAGTCAGCTGAGAAGTACAGCTACTGGTGTTCAGGAAAATTCAAAACATAGAAATTTCCAAACACACTTATTTGGGTATGAAAGTTTAACTCAATTTTGTCCCATCTGTCTGTTTCTCAGATAAATTCAGTAGATTTTGAGGTAGACTCATGCAACTATATGGCCCCACTTTCCTCTCCTCATATATTCAACAATAGTGAAATAAAACAGATGTGAGGGGAGGAGTTGGGATGATCAACTACATCTCTGAGGAAGGTTAATATTCAGAATGAAATTCAGCTGTCCTGATTCTGAGCCCTACAGTCAGACCTGAGTCCCTATCAGCAGAGGGGAAAGTCTGAGCTCTCTGTACACGGGGTAGCACCTGATACATGGAGTGATGTTTGGGGTCTCTACAGGCTCTAATGTGGGCAGGGCTGGGTTCCACCTCAGACTCAGCAGTCAGGAAATTCTCTGTTCTTTCTCTGAGTCAGGGTAGTGGTTGTGTCTGGAGGTTACCAAATTTACTCTACTCAGGACCTCTGCACATGGACAGAAATGAATGGATATAAGAACCAATTCATCTCACAGTATATTTAACAATGCCTCATGTTAGTGGAAACACTGACTAGGAGAAATAAGGAAAAATGCACCTGGGGGGAGTATGGAAATTTTAGTTTTACTCTTCCAATACCGTTCAAAGTGATCATGGACCTTCCTTCATTTCTAATATACTCAACAAGCATGCAAAGCATCACTGAGTAACTGAAAACTACATTTCTCTTGAAACTGCACTGGTGAGACAAATTGAAGAGATGAATCATACTTTACAAAAAACGTTTCCAAAATACATCAGGAACCTTATTAGGCTATAGATGAAGTGCTGCCAGTTGCCTCATTGTGGGTTAGAGTGACTCCCAAAGGCAGGTTAAGTTTGAGACCCTTTAGATATTACATTGGAGGCCATTCCTGGTTCCTGCCTTGGTGCAACAACCAATAGACACATGATTTACCATTGCCAAATGTGTTATGACTCCAGGCACTGTACCAACCTGTGTTCACGAGTCTGCTTCCAGCAGAACAACTCCTCCACAGACAGGGCCATACCTCATTTTGGAGAAGAGGTTGGGCGTCCTGCAGATGTGGACAGAATAAGGGCCTACTGATCAACTGTGCTTGGTAACTGAGACCATTTAAGGTGCTACCATTGTCCCCACTCCTCAGTTAAACTCCCTAGGTAAAGCTGTGGGCTCAGAACAATCAGGTCTGAGAGGCACGTCCAGCACACTCATGCCATCTCTGGATGCAAGAAGACCATGCCCTAAGAAGTCCTGGAGGACCTGCAGCTGCTCTGTCATGAAGAGGATAAGTGACATGGAAATGACCACCATTTACTTGACTTGTCCTTTGGGGATTTTCACTTGACTGGAAAGACAACTCTTTACTCACAATACCTTAGTCTATTGATTCCTCCCCAACCTATCACACGGCTGGATTGAGAGCCTTGGCCTCAGCCAGATCAGTGCATCAGCCAGAGAGTAAAAGACATCGATGAACGCCAAATAACTGACGCCAATTTAGGAACCTTTATTAGATTGGCTAACTGACTGCCCATCTACATGGATACAGAGGGAACACTACTGGCCGTGAAAAAGGGGGGAGCTAATATGGGTTAAATCATCTGTACTATCACTACCTGCACTTTGGCAAGAGAGTGAGTAACCAATTTATCGTAATCAGTTTGTAAAGAAACAGTAGTAGTTTCGGGCACTTGCATTTACATAGAAATTCGTAGAAGAAGGAAAACAGAGCAATTGTGCAAGAGGAAAAACAAAATAATTATACAAGAGGGAAGACAAAACAATTTTAAACTGGACACTGAGTCAGCAGGTACAATAGCGCTGGTGTCACTATGTCGCAATCACATCCCGTTGCTCATTACCACAGTTTCCCTTTTTAATTCTTAACTTTCTTTACTTTCTTATGAGGGTACACTGGGATCAGTGAAAAGGGCCTCCCTTAACTTCATTCCCCCTTCTCTTATGGTCAACCTAAATGTTAGTTTCATCTTCATCCTGGGGAATGTGCTGATAGTGAGTTCTTAACACTAATAATTTTACTGCCTGTACTTGTTTCTGAATATAGGAGGTTAAACAATAATGCAGGGGCCAACTTTTATGATAATCAGGAGGAGAATAAGTGGGCCTGCAATAGCAGAAAGGAGGGTTGTTATTCAGGGGGACCAATTAAACAAACCGTCCTATCCATTATTTGATTTGAGGGTGGCTTCTTGCTCCTGAAGTCTTTTCCTTACTAATGCCATGCTATTCCTGATTACACTTGAATTATTAGTGTAAAAACAGCAGGTCTCGCCTAAAGCTGCACACAATCCACCTTGTTTTATTTTTTTATTTTATTTTTTAAATTGTTTGTTATTAAATCATAACTTTGTACATTGATGCATTTATGGAGTTCAGGGTACTGCTTCAATATACAATGTGAAATGCTTACATTGAACTAAGTAACACATCCATCATGATTATACTTATTTTTTCAGTGGGGGAAAGACTCCCTATCTAACAAATGGTGCTGGGGTAAACTGGCTGGCAACCTTTAGAAGACTGAAACTGGACCCCCACCTTTCACCATTAACAAAAATTGATTCTCACTGGATAAAAGATTGAAACCTAAGACATGGAACTATAAAATTACTAGAAGAGGGTGCAGGGAAAACACTTGAAGAAATTGGCCTGGGATAATATTTTGTGAGGAGGATCCCAGGGTAATTGAAGCAACACAAAAAATATGTTACTGGGATCTGATCAAACTAAGAAGCTTTTGCACAGCCAAGAGCACAGTAAGTTAAGCAAAGAGATAACCTTCACAATGGTAGAAGATTTTTTTCAGGTTATGCGTCTGACAAAGGTCTGATAACTAGAATCTATGGAGAACTCAAACTAATCAATAAGAAAAGAATAAATAACCCCATTTCTATGTGGGCAAGAGACTTGAACAGCAACTTCTCTGATGAAGACAGGTGCATGGCCTATAAACACATGAAAAAATTCTCATCATCCTTAATCATCAGAGAAATGCAAATCAAAACCACTTGGAGATATCATCTAACTCCAGTAAGATTAGCCCATGTCACAAAATCCCAAAACTACAGATGGTAGCGTGAATGCAGAGAGAAGGGAACACTTCTATACTGCTGGTGGGAATGCAAGGTAATACGACCTTTTAGGGAAGAAGTTTGGAGAACATGCAAGGAACTAAAAGTAGATGTATCATTCGATCCTGCAAGTCCTCTATTAGGTATATACCCAAATGATTAAAAATTATTTTACAACAAAGATGTTTGCAGCAGAATGTTTACTGCAGCCCAATTCACAACAGCCAAGACATGGAAATAGCCCAAGTGCCCATAGACCCCTGAATGGATTAACAAATTGTGGTATATATACACCATGGAATTCTATGGAATATTATGCAGTCATAAAAAGGAGACTTCACATCTTTTATGTTTACCTGGATGGAGTTAGAACATATTCTTCTTAGTAAAGTATCTCAAAAAAGTAGCCAATGTACTCAATACTACTATAAAATCAATATATAACAGCCTACACACTCATACGAATGGCAAAACATAACTATAGTCCAGAAAGTAGAAGGTAGGAGGAGAGAGAGTGGAGGGAAGGGGCAAAATGGGTGGGAGGAGGGTATTTAGGGGGACCTCCCCTTGATTTAAAAATAATAAGTCCAACTCCCTTCTGTTTTGTAAGAGTATTTCTGCCAGGGAACCTAGGGATGTTTCTGTGTTACAGATTTTTCAAATCCCACTATTTCCCTGTCTATTATCTGGGTTAGGACTTTGAAATTTCCTCCTTCTTTTATCAGGGTGGCTTCCCTTACCACCGCTGACCCAGCTATACCTAGTCCCATGATAGCTGGCACTAAAATTGGTGCCCTCTTTACTCACCTTTGGGAGGGTAATTCTCCTGAGTTGAGACCCAAATGCTCCCTTCCCCCATCTGCAGTATAGTAGTATATCTGTGGGAGGATATGCACCAGAATACCTAAAGTTTGAACTTTTTCTAAATATAGAGAACTTAAGCAGGGAGTAATCCCAGTAGTACATGCAAACCAAGCTCCTTCAGGGGCCTTAAGTACATATCCCTCACCTGATGCTGGTGGGATGAAAGCAGAGGGGCATGAATCTTGATAATGGGATCCCTCTATATTAAAACCTAATGCAGCTGTACAAAATCCATCTCCTTGAACATCCCTGAGAGTGAGCTCTGGCTCCTCTCCCCCTTGCACTGAGTAAGCTGCTGCTCATGGGTTGTATTCTGGATGTGGGAGGCATCTCTTCCTATTGACCCATTTAGGTCTACACCCACATAATATGGACGGAAAGGGTTCAGGCATAACCAACAATCTCTAGTTGTATTTGGGTTAATAGTATTCATATATTGAAAGACTGCATCTAACATCCCTATTAAGGGCAGTGGTGGGGTTGTTGGACTCTTAGTTATGCGGCAAGGAGTTTTATGGTGAGGTGTTGCTGCTGTTTGAAGCCCTGATGAAGGTTGAGGAGGTGGCTTAGGGAGCCGTAATGGGGGCAAGGCTGGATTAAGGGTATGGCTTGGACCAATAGGATTGTACTGTCACCTAGGGAGAAATCGCTGAATTGTGAATGATGTCCCTCATTGTTGCCCAGTACAACTTTGTCTTAATATTCAAGCTATCACCCCCTTCCTTCCCATCCTACTCCACCCTGGTGCCACTTAAATAATTTGATAGTGACAAGATTACAAGTCCCAGGTTATATTGGTAAATACTTTCTATCCACCTGGGTAAAAGAATAAATGTATCAGAGTCCTTCCAAGGAGCTAATGTTTCACATCCCAATTTAGCACAGTGGTATGAATTTCCTTTATCATAGTCTCTCTTCTTTACCCTGGGGCAAGCATAACACTGGAAAGCCCCTAGTCTTTTATCTGCACTAGGAGTTCCACATGCAAATGATTCTATACAGAACCCCATCCCTTCTCCTGTCCCGTGAGGTATGCTGCACTGAGGGGATCTCCACTAGGTGGAAACAAATCACACATCTCAATTAAAAATAATGATTGACTTTCAGTATGTAGTCTCTTAGTGAAGAGATAAGATATCCTCCCTCATATGTTCGAGTTGATTCTCATGTATACTTTATAGGAGCAAATGCGTTTATATTCTTTACAGTTTCTAATCTTTGTTTAAAATGGGCTGTGCTCTTTCCCCCTTTAAAACAGTCATTTTTCCTATGGTAACATTCAAACACATTAATACCAGTACGTTAATCATTCCCGAACAAATCTTAGCTTTAAGGGGTCTTCTGTGGGTTGGGCTTGCCATCTTTCTCTTATTTCCTGCTGTGTCTTTTTGATTTGAGAGGAATGAATCCAATGGCAACGGCCAGCTACCTTTACAGCAATGGGAGTGGTGAGTCTGATAGGCAATGGTCCAACCCAAGGAGCGTCCAATGTTCCAGGATGGTGTCATTTAATCCATACCAGGTCTCCCTGATGCAAGGACTCCAGTCTCACAGGAAAGGGAATTTCCTTATTCTGATGTACAGTATTAATTATCTCATTCATATGTTGTGGGGAAATCTGTAGTGCCTGCAATGACTTGAGGAGAGAATGCACGTTCAATTCAGCCAGCTTTTCTTCCCCCAATCTAGGGAGTAAAGGGGTGGCACATTCAAAACATGATCATAGGGTGTGAATCCCTTAAATGTATGGGGTACAATGCACCCATAAAAGGGCAAAGGGGAGGAGGCCACCCAATTCTCGCCAGTCTCCAGTTGTAGCTTACTCAGTGTTTCCTTTAATGTTCTCGTCATTGATTCTACCTGACCTGAACTCTGGGGTCTATATGCACAGTGTAATTTCCAATCAATGCCTAAAGTTTTAGGCAATGTCTGGGTAATCTGAGAAATGAGTGCTGGGCCATTGTCAGACTCCAGTCTGAAGGGCAAGCCAAATCGAGGAGTAATTTCAATGAGTAATTTCTTTACTACTATCTGAGTGGTCTCAATCTTTATTGGGCAAGCTTCAGTCTATCCTAAAAAAGTGTCTATAAAGATCAGAAGGTATTTGTACCCATACTGGGAATAAATAGCCAATCTCTGTAAAAACAACCTCCCATTGTTTTCCTGGTATCTCACCTCTCAGTCTGGTGCCAAGGAGAACTCTCTTTCCTGGGGCTGCATTCACTCTTTCACATACCTGGCATTCCCTGGCTATCTGTCTCACCAGTGCTTGTAGTGGGGTATGTAGTATTCCTTCTGGAATAGTTCAGTCAACTTCTTACTTCCTAAATGGGAACTGTTGTGTACCTGTTGAAGGAGCTCTCTTCCCAATTGTTGTGGAACAAAGATGCATTGGTTGGGGAGTATTTTCCAGCCTGCCAAATCCTCTTTTGTTTGGAACCTTTCCCCCAACCCTTTGTCCTCCTCTGAGTAGACTGGAGACATTGGGAGAGTCTGGCAGGGTATAGTGGGAAGAATGTACAGGGGCTCTACAGGTTCTCTGGCCACCCCTCTGGCCATTTGGTCTGCATAGGTGTTGCCCCTTGTCACAGGAGAATTATCAGTCTGATGGCCAGTGGATGATGGTTACTTTGGTTGGCAGTCATATGGCTCTTAGGAGAGCTAATATCTCTTCTGAATTCTTTATTTCCTTTCCCCCTGAAGTGAGAAATCCCCTTTTCTCTACAAAGGGCTCCATGGGCATGCACGTTGGCAAATGCATATCTGCTATCAGTATAAATATTTACAGTCTTATGTTTACCCCACTGCAGGGCTTATGTAATAGCCATCAGTTCTGCTATCTGAGCTGAAGTCTCATGCCCTAAAGCTTGTGCCCATGTCACTTGATCATAAGTCACAACCAAGTCTCCCACATACCTCACTCCCTAGTGAACATACTGCTGCCATCTGTGAGAGGTCTATGATCTCTGGACTGTCCCAGGGTTCATCTTGTACATCTTCTCTCATTCTTTGCAAAGCTTCTAGAATGTGTGGGCAGTAATGAAGAGGTTCCTTCCTGTCGTTATTGGGCAGGAGAGTGGCCAGGTTCAAAGCGGTGGTCTTAGGGAGATGGCCGCCACTGCTCTGAAAAAATTAGGCCATCCTGCAGCAACCGGATCCAGTCTTTTTGAGAGATATGCAATGGGCACTTGCAGGGGCCAAGCTCCTGGTTAGTACATGTTTGGCAATACCTCTGGTTGCTGCACATGAAGCTGAAAGGGCTTGTGGCGGTTTCGGAGAGCTAGGACTGGAGCACTTACTAGGGCTTGTTTCAATTTTTGGAATGCCTCTTCCTGTGTTTCAGTCCAGTTTAATCCCTCCCCTTTTTCTCCAGTGGCTGCATAAAGGAGTCTAGCAATTTCTGCCAAACCTGGAATCCACAGCCAACAGTATCCCACTGTTCCTAAAAATTCTCACACCTATAATTATGTTTTGGGGTGTTGGATTTGAATTATGACCCGAATTCAGGCATGAGATAAGGCTCACTTTCCACCCTGTAACTCATAACCCAAATAAGTGGCGTTTGAGGTGCATATTTGGGCCTTTTTGGCAGATTCTCGATATCCCAAGGTTTGCAGGCTTTATAACAAATCATATATAGCAGTCTGACTTGTCAGTAGGTCCTTTCCGTTCACCAAGAGGTCATCCACACATTGAAGCAACACTATTTCTGGGTACTCACTTCAATATGAATGGAGGTCCTGGCTTAAGGCTTCATCAAACAGGGTGGGGGAGTTCTTAAAACTCTGGGGAAGCCTAGTCCATGTTAATTGCCCCATTCAATTTCCCTCTAGGTCAGTTCATTCAAAAGAAAAAATAGATTGACTTACCACTGCCAATGGTAAAGTGAAGAAGGCATCCTTTAGGTCCAGCACAGTGTAGTAGGTATGACTCAGAGAGAGGAGACTCAGGAGAGTGTATGGGTTAGAGATGGTTGGATGAATGGTCTTCACATGTCGATTGACCTCCTGTAAGTCCTGTACAGGTCTGAAGTCATTACTCCCTTGTTTTTGAACTGGTAGGAGGGGAGTATTCCATGGAGATTGGCAAGGGACTAAAATCCCTGCCTCCTATACTCTCTTGATGTGTACAGCAATTCCTTGTCTAACTTTTAAGGGAATAGGATATGGTTTAACTCGTACTGTCTCTGCTGTGCTCATAAGTTGAACCACAATGGACGGTTGAATGGCAGCTAATCCTGGAGGGTTTATCTCGGCCCAGTCCCCTCGGATAGCCTTCTGCAATGTCTGGAGATAAGGTGAGCAATTCACGCTTTGGGCCCCTTCATCGAGGAGACAATATTCTTCCGATAGGAGGCAACTTACAGGTATGGCCGGGGGTGCTTATTGTGATGGGGGCATGATACTAAGTTCTGCCCCCTCTGCTCCAAAAGAGATAGTGGCTTGTAATTTATGGAGTAGGTCCCCGCCCAGTAAAGGATGTGGGTAATCAGGCATGACCAGGAAGATATGGGTGATAGTCCTTTTTCCTAAATTAGTTATTCTAGTCAGAGTCCAGGGATAGGCTTTAGTTTTTTGTAGCCCCTTGTATTGGTGTTTGATACTCAGATAAGGGCCCCTCAGCATGGGTCAGCACCGAGTATGTTGCCCCAGTGTCAATGAAAAAATTCACAGGCTTTCCCCCTATGTCCAAGGTTGTTGTGGGCTCCCAGGGGCTGAGGGGGATGGAGCCCCAGCCCGTCAGTCCAATTCCAATAAGACTGAGGCAGAGGGCTCGTTCTTTCTTTCTGGACATTCATTCTTCCAGTGGCCAAATTCCTTGCAATATGCACATTGGTTTGCCTTTAGGGAGTGCTTTTCCTATTTCTCCCCCCTTCTTTTGGGAGCCACTTCCTGCTTCCTTGTTCCAAGTGCTTGTTGCGCTTCTGTTACTGTATGGCTGTGACTAATACTCGCACTAACTTCTTTGACAGACCTACCTCAGGATCAACTTAGTTATTGTAAACTCTCTGGGCAACCTCAACCAGCTCAGATAGTACTTTTCCCTCAAATCCTTCTATCCTCTGCAGTTTTCTGCTTATATCTGGGGCTGACTGTGAAACAAAAGCAATATTAATAGCTCTCTGGTTCTCAGGGGCCTCGAGGTCAATTGGTATATATAACTGTTAGATCTCCATCAAGTGTTCCAAGAACGCTGCCAGGGTCTCATCTGGTTTTCAGATTGTTTTTGTTACCTTTGAAAGGTTAGTAGGTTTCTGGGCTGCTGCCCGAAGTCCCCTCAGTAGAGTCTGGTGATAACTGGTGAGAGCTCCCTTACCCACATCAGAGTTCAGGTCCCAGGCAGGTCTTGAACTAGGAAAAGCTGCCCTTATTTCCTCTGGGTCTGTGGTAGGCTGATCATTATGTCCTAAGACATGTTTTCTGGCTTCCCTCAGAATCTGTTCTGTCTCCTCTGAAGTGAGCAATGTTCATAGCAGCTGCTGACAGTCACTGCAGGTGGGTTGATGGGTATAAAAGACAGACTCCAATGAAGATATTAAAGCCTAGGGTTGGTCTGAGAAGGATGGATTCAGTTGTTTCCAATTATATAAATCACTAGTAGTGAAGGGAATGTCATCTCCACCTGGGGTAGGTTGGAAAGTTTGCCTCAGACGTAAAATGGGGACAGGGTTAGTTGGTTCAGGTGATCAGGATTCCTGGGGCGGCTGAGCTTTCCTTGGGATGGCCTGGTAGGAATGTACTCTCCGGGTGTGTGGTGGACTAAGCACATGATCTGAGTCCACAGAAGGGCAGAAGGACTCAGCTCATGATCTGGTCCAGGGCTATGGTCTGGATCTTGGGGAGGGGAAGGACGGTAAGGGGGAGGGAATCTCAGGGGTTCCAACTCCTCTGGTTCCCATTGAATAACTTGAATAACCCGCAGTTTCCTGTCCCCTTTACCCTTACCCTGACCTTCTGGGGGATGAGCCAGAAAATAGTCCCCTCCTTTTTGCTTGAAACAAAGTTTTTTTATAATAAGATAGTTTCTCAATACATATATCAATCCAGACCTAGATATATGGAATTTGGTCTGGGTGACCGGTCATCCAAAGATAAGCCGCCCTACATAATAGGCTATCTGAAGGTCTATACTGCCCTCTGGTGGCCAGTTTACACTTGCAAAGGTGGGCCATTCTAATTCACAGAGTTTCTTTAGATCCAAAGTTGTCACCGTATATCCATATGAAAGTGCCTGCTTCCAGAAGTCCTGAAAATAGCTCAGGAGGCAAGATAAGGGGGTAGTACAAGGGAAAGAGGAAGACCGATCCATTCCTTACAAAATTCTTTTCCACCATAAACGGCGGTCTATTTATCTACTCAGATAGAAAGAAAAAGCTTTGTAAACAAACGGTTCTAGCAACAACATGCTTGCTAAATCCTAAAGCGAGGCAACTTGTTTCCTCAAAGCAATATTACAGGTTCGAGGCAAATGGAAGGAAATATTGGTGGGGAGAAGAGAAAAGAGGTAGGTCCCTAGCATCATCAGGTGGAAAGTGATAATAGTGGGCTGGATATGCTCTGAAGGAGGCATATCACCCTGGGAGTTCTACATAAGAATTTAGAAGAGTAAACACTCCCTTTATTACACTGACTGGGGGTAATTGTCACCTGCAGTCTGTGTGGCTGTACCAGGGTATGTTTGGAAAGGTGACAGAATGACAGAAGAGGTGAACTAACAAGTCAATGGGATGGGAATTCTGCACCCACCAAGGGAGTATTGTATGGCTAAAATCTATCCAATTATTTGCTTGGGGCTGATGGCAGTCTATAGTAGAACACTCCAGCAAATGCCAAACATATGAAATCCTACTAGTGGGCCTCCAATCCTCCAGAACGGAGTGAGGTGGATGCTCAAATAGGGGACAGGAACAACACTGAATATTGGTCTGGCAAAGTAAGCAATTAACCGAGGTGGGGTTAGTAGCAGTTAAAAAGGGCCCAAACATCTGAGGGCAGGATGCCTCCTATTGTAGAGAATAAAGAAAGATTGAGAAAAAGAGAAGGCATTTAGATAAGATCATGTATTAGGGTAAAGATGGCCATGACCACAAGATAAGAGCCGGCCAATACTGTGGGATCCAAAGATATCCAAGATCAAGGAGCAATAGTATAAAGTCCAATAGAAAATACTATTCCTATAGCACCTATGGCTATCCAAAAAATAATATAAGGAGCTGGGTTGAGGAATGGAGGCTAAATGGTCATAATAGTAAACAAATCAGGAAGAAAGTGAACAGATAGATTTCATCGGGGTCAAAATCAAGAAGGGTGCCTTGTAGGAACAAATCTGAGACCCAGGAAAATATATGATTAAATTCTCCTGATGCAGGACGAGTCATCTTCAAGGAGACATTGTGCAAAAAGTGTGAACCGACAGAATAAACAAGCAATCGTCATGGGGGCATGCACACACACAACCTGGCCACGTTTTTAAATCTGTCTTGCCAATAGGTGGGCCGTAGAAATCCCGAACCAGTTCAGCCTTCCAAGGACCCCTGGTTATTTTTAAATTATTATTATTATTTCTTTTAATTAAATCACCCTATCTTGGCAATAGGCAGTCTGTACAAACCCCAAACCAGGTCATTGTGAAGGTTGATTTCACCATTGAGACTTATGATAAGATTGTGAAGCCAGAGTACAACCTGGAGACTGATTTCACCACTGAGCCATATAACTAGGTCATGAAGCCGAGGATAATAGGTCCCCTCCAGTCACTTACCTCACTCAGTCATCACATTCATACACAGAATAGTCCAAAACCCATCTGGAAAAGATGGAAAGCCAAACATTCTTTGGAGAAGACTGATACCCAGAGGACCCGGTCGGTCACTCTGACGTGGATCTGGGACCTAGCTGGCCTCTGCAGTGTATGGCACTTGTGATTACATAGCAATTCATACAAGAGGGAAAACAGAGCAATTATACAAGAGGGAAAACGAAACAATTTTAAACTGGACACTGGGTCAGCCGGTTACAATAGCAATGGTGAGGCGGTTGGCTTCCCGTTGCTCATTACCTCAGTTTCCCATTTCTAATTCTTAACTTTCCTTACTTTCTTATGGGGGTACACTGGAGTCAATTAAAGGGGGGTCCTTTCACTTCAGTCAGGGCCACTCAGGTCTTGTGGTTGATGCTGTGTTCAGTTGTACCCATTTCAACTCTTACATAGGGAAGCCACTTGGCTTCTAGAGACCTCAAAGCACCAGGGCAGGTTTAATCTGGGATCCTTCGGAGATTTTCTTGGATTCCTATTACATATAGAATAACATCAATCATAGGAGACATTCTTTGGTTATCTCTGTTAAAGTTCCTTTCTGGTCATAGTGATCTTCACAGAAGCAAAACTCATGTGCTATGACCAAAAGTTATGCAAGGCTACCTGAAACTATCAGAATAAGAGAAGAGACACCTGTGACCATTGTTCTTAAAGGGACATGAAAATGTAGTCTCCTAGCCAGGTCAAGGGCTTTTCTTATATAGTCTGCTCCAGTGACCCCTTACACGATTTCTCTCAGACCCCAGACTCACAACTTGGTGGAAAATAGCATTTTTCATCTCATCCCTATGGTCATATGCTTCGGCTTTAAACTTTTGCTGTGATCTGCGCATAGACCAGCTAATGATAAAAGTAATCTAGATTATAATTTGACTTTGAAAAATAAATTATGATAACCAAGTCCCAAAAACAATTCCCAGTGAAATAGGGAAGTGTACACACAAGTGAGAGTCTCATGTGAACACTTATAGGAATACTGTAACCTATATCACATCACTCACAGTCAGGTGACAAACATCAAATGAATGTCACAACCTTCTCAGACTCTTGCTGGCATCTGGATGTCTGTGGTTATCAGTCATCCCTTGACATCAACCCCTTCTGCTCCCCTCTTCCCGTAACACAGTAAAGATCCTGCAGTTCACACCACCTTCAGAAGTTTCTTTAGGATGATTATTCCCATCTTCTTGGTTTGTTGGCTTTCTGATTAAATCACTTTCTTTGCCCCAAATGTTATGTTTCAAATTATTGGCTGTCATGTGGTGAGTGGTATGCTTGTGAATTTAGTTACTAGGGAAGATGAAGGTTTGAGAAAGTTTTATAAGCCTTTCCCAGGTCCTTCAGGGGCCACAGCCTGAGCCCCACCTGAGCTGTAGGTAAAGAGCCTGAGCTCTGGGATTTAAACATAGAACTCATTCTCCCTAACCATTTTCAGGAAAAACACAGAGAAATGCAAGTTGAGATAATTAAGCCTGGATATAAAGCAAAAAATGGATTAGCAGAAAAGAGGATCAGTTCTTAGTCAGCTGTACAGTTATACATTAGGGGGAGGACAGACTCTAAACCTCAGAATTTCCAGTGCACTGACCCTGTCCCAGCTTCCATTGCTCCTCATCAGGAAATCCCACTGAGCGCTGTGCCCTGAATGTGACTGAAGACACATCGGTTTGCCCTTAAGTTCCTCAGGACTATATTTCTAGTGACAATTCTAAGATCATTTTGGCCACTAAAGTTATTTTCTGACTTTTGTACATGTGGGAGACAGTCTTTACATTACCAACAGACCAAACAACAACATTTTATGTTTAGAGTCTTCAACTATTGGGACAGGATTATACTGTAGAGAAGTTTCCCAGATGAAACTGTTATCTGGAGAGTAAGCTCCAGATTCTGTCACGAAACCAGCTCTTATTCATGACCCGCACTTGACTGAGTCTGTGGTTTGTCTGTGCAAGCTTGTACAGTTACTAACAATGAGTGACATCTAATTCATAAACTTACCAAGTTTCCATGTTTATGACCATACTGAACTGATATTCATATTATTCCAAAGACATTGGTTTCATAGACAAAGCTGCTACTCAAGTGGAAGATGAGACAGTCCAGAAGAAAGCATTTTTTCTTCCACAGTAACAAGAACAAGAACATCTCCACCGTAATCACCATCACCAACAACAGCCCACAGGGATGAGCTACACATCAGACCCACGTGTTTAATACCTCAGACATGGAAGTGGTGTATGGAGTGAAAAGGTGAAATCTGTGGGGAAACCAGAGCTTCCAGGGAGAAACAGCCCCAGAATATTAGCCCATCTTAGGAAGCAGGCAGCAGGAGGCACATAGGACAGGACTGGATTGGGCTGTTTATAGAAGAAGGTACTGGATCATGTGAACATGAGTATAGTCAAGGTTGTATCCTTTGAACTTCCTAGTGGTCACTGAGTTGTGGTGCTGCTATTTTATTTCCTTTGAAGCCTTTTGCTGCAGTGTTGGGGACATATGACAAAATGCTTCCTCACAGATGTTATAATGAGGGAGAATTTATTCATATTTCTGAAATGCATCTGGGCTCACCTTCTATCACAAACACAGAACTAAGGAATTAATCTTCAGAGCAAGGATGTTGTATTAGAAATGACAAACCTGAAATTTTAGGGACACTTGAGCAATGCCACCGAACTGGTGGGGCAGTTGTCCTTACTAGGGTTACATTCAGAACTATAGTTTCTCTCCAACAAGCAGATCATAAGCTTTATGCCACAGGGAAATGTATCAGCTGAGAAGATTGAAGGAGCCATACCTGGGCCATGGCAGAGAAGAGTTGTGGAAAATCAAAAAGACACTTTACAATAGCATAAGAGGGAAGCACAGTCAGACCAGCATCACATCTGGAGGAGGGACAGGGACATGGGAGAGCTCATTGCAGACCAGGGTCAAGATCCCAGCCTAGAAAATTGTCTGAGTGTCAAAGTCAAAGACTGCCCTCTCAAGCAATGCCCTTCCACCATATCAACAACTGGCAGGTAAATTTAAAATTACAATGTGCCTAGGAGAGACAAAATATACTGTCTCCACGAAAACATAAGGTAAATACAAAGCCTGGCAGGAAATGCCAATAAAGGATTCTGGAGAAGTCCAAAGTCTGTGCTCATGGCGAGAGAACCTTCAACACGAGCAGCCACTGCGTCAAACACAGGACATGCAGACTGAGCAGCTTCACAACTTCCACAGTCAATGCCCAGAAAGGACAGGATGTGTCACGTACAGGAGGAAATGTATGTAAAATAACAAGTCAAGCAACTATCAAACCCTACATGTCTGGCTTAGAGGGAAAACATAAAGTATATCATTACAAATTTCACAATTTACACTGAGGGACCACCAAGATGGCTGAGTAGACACACCGTTGTCAGACCCTGTACTGAAGAGTAGGGGTTCGGGCTGAGGAGAGCAGAGAACAATTGTGGATCACTGGAAGAGACAGCAGGGAAATGTGAGGACCCCTCTGAGAGGAGCTGTGAAGCTGAGAGAAGAGAATGGGAAAGGGAGGTCACCAGCACAGACCAAATCTGGGGGCCCAGAATGCCATGGAAGGGTGAGGGCCTCTCCTCTCCCACCTGGTGCCTCAGGCTGGCAGCAAACATAGGACTCTCATTCCATGGTGTGGAGGCTGCTACAGGAGAGCAGAGAGCTGGTATTCCTGCATCTGTGGGAGGGAGATAGCCAGACACCCGGTTCTCCTGAGGAGAGAGGACAAGGGTGGGACCCCCACACCCCATCTCACCTTAACCTTGTCTCCAGTGCTTACTTAGACCAGGGACAGAGGGAATGTTCTACCAATGTGCCAGTCGGAGCTTAGCTGCCAACTTCAAATGGATGTAGCAGACCCTGTAGCCTGGGAACAGGTTCAATAGCCTTTGAGGTGATGCAGAACAGACTTAAGCTTAATTGTCCTGTCATCAGCTTCAGTCTGTACTGTGGTCCACACCCCCAACAGCCTCTCAGAGCCCCTCACGGGAGGTCTCATGCTCAGTAAGACTCAGGGTCCAAGCTGACCTTTGAATCATGGGTAGGCCTGATGCAGACAGTCTAAACAGAATGTAACCTTAAACACCAAAAATCCTAAACACTCATCCAAAAGAGGCCGAATCAATTGTCGTTCACAATTCTGTGGATTAATACCCAGCAATGACACTTATAATATTTTGCTGCATGTATCAGTCACGACACATGTGAAAAGGTTTAATGAAAATGATCACAATGAGTTCCTGAATTACACAGATAGTAGAACTATGTGATTAAACAGGAATTGTAAAGTTACTGTAAATAATATCTTAAAATATGCATATATAAAAGCAAATATATTCTGAATGCAGGACCAGATAGGCAATCTTAGCAGGGATATGACAATATTAAGAAATATTCACATAGAAATGCTAAAGTAATAAAAAATATTGGAGTAAGAAATAATCAAGCCTTTCACAGGGTCATAAACACAGTGGTTTCACCTTACAAAAGAACTCATGACCTGCAAACAGGTCTGAAGAATTATAAATGTAAAATGAAAAGAGAAGGAGCAGAATATCCACCTGGAGAGGGAGAATAGGTTTAACTGGAATCACAAAAGCAAACATGCCAGGTGAGAAAAATTAATATCGAAGTCATAGTGATCACTAGGATTCTACACCATGACAGACATGTCAATCACAGATCCAAGAATTTCGGAAAACCTGCAGCCAGGTGCACATACAGAGACACACAGCACCGATGCATGCACACACATGTGAAATAACTAAGGTGAATTTCTCCACAGAACACACACATCTTCCGTTTTATTATGTGACTTAATTAATAATATTTAATAGTGTGAAATGATGGTCCAAAATTATATTCTTCCGTGTGTATATCTGTATATTCTAATCTCAAAAACTAAATACATTTACACACACACAGAGGGACACATATATATATTTAGATACAACTAAATCTTAATACCAATTTTGCCAAATATCAAATTAGAAAGTACAGCGGCATTGCGTGCCAAGCTCTGTGCTGGTTTATTTCTCATGAATGATAGCACCATCCCATCTAAACAGGAAGGGTTACCAGTATCTCATAACTCAGCCTCCAGGAGGTTCTGAGGCAGGCTCCATGGTGCACTCCTGCAGGACCCCTGCACCCAGCTGAAAGGGCAGCCCGAAGTCTGACTGCAGGACACAAGTGCACAGATGTGAGCTCCCTCCTGACCAGCCCACGGTGTGAACGACCCTCACTCTGACAGATCATGAGAAGCTAGCACTCAGGTGGGTATTGGTTCTCCACTGTTGAGATAAAAGCCTCGTTGGGGGGTACAGCCAGTAGGTCCAGGGTTTTTGGGGAGCCCGGTCAGGTGCAAAAACAGTCCTGGCATCAGGGGGAATAAGGACTAGGGGGGTGATTCACAGACATCGATGGTGATGCCAAAGGACCTGGTGCCATCTTTGTGGGCCCTGAGGGAGAACAGGAGCTTCAGCAGGAGAGTGAGGAGGGGAAACTACCTGAGGTCACAAACTCAGAGCCAAGTGGGGGGAAAGACACACTAAAATGAGGGTTCCTCTCTATACCACTCAGATAAGAGGCAGGAGCTACATCAAACTCCCAAGACAAGCAGAGTCATCTCAGAGACATGTTTCCTCCTGAATGACAAACCCTTGTAGGAAAAACAAAACCTTCTCAGGACACTACAGTGTGGATGGAGGGAGGATGGCTTCTTGTTGCAAGGATTTTAATGATAGTCTGTATCCAGCAGATAAGTGAAAAAAAAGTCTTAAAACTTTATTGAAATTAGATTGCAAGTCATTCCCCTTCAGAATGTAAGAAGCCAAGGCCGTACCAGAAATCACTAACAGTCATGACAATGATAAATGATAGACAAGAGAGGAAACACCACGGGCCGGAAGGAAACCTCAGCTTCCCTTTGCACCTGCTCTCGAGATGGGGGATAAGCTCCTCTGGCTTTCACACCCTGCAGGAGGTTTGTATCTGGGCTCACACTGCCAGCCCCTCACTGTGCCCCTCGCACAGTAATATATGACCGTGTCCTCGGGCCTCAGATTGTCCATTTGCAGATACACAGCGTTTTTTCCATTGTCTTTGGAGATGGTGAATCAGCCCTTCACGGAGTCTGGGTAGTATGTGCTACCACCAGTACTAATGTGTGAGACCCACTCCAGACCCTTCCCTGGGGCCTGGCGGACCCAGTTCATGTATTGGTTGCCTACTGTGAATCCAGACGCTGTACAGGTGAGTCTCAGGGAGCCCCCAGGCTGGACCAAGCCTCCCCCAGATTCCACCAGCTTCTCCTCACACTGGACACCTGCAAACACAGAGACCTGGTCAGAAACCTCCACACACACCCTCTGTTCTCTCTCTCACATCCACTTACACACTCTGAGTCTCCAGTTCTCCATGAATCACCGTGTAACAGAGCAAGGAGGAGAAGCCAGCTCAACCCAGACTCCATGGTGAGTCTTCTGTGTTCAGTCCTGACCAGCAAGTGGGCAGACTTGGGAGTCCCAGGGATGGGGCTCCTCTCTCAGAGCTGCAGAGTTAGGGCTGGGCTGGTTTTCATGAGAAGAGGGAGGCCCTATTTGCATGTGCTCCTGCTATATAGGAGGATGGGACACCTAGGGGAAGGCAGGGTCAGAGCAGGTGTGAGTGTGCTGGGGCAGGAATATGACCTGGGTAACACTTAATAAAGTAAAAATTCTTATTATAGGATTGTAATGTGATAAATACTTACCATACATGTTATTATTTCATGTTTACATATGTGCATGGATCATGTGTTGTAGGTGTCCTTGATTTTTCCACGTTACAAATGTGAGACTCACCCTGGAACACACATGGGCACTGTGATGTGTCCAGCATTTCACATGTGGTCAGAGTGACTTTTTTGGTATCTGAGCATGAACTCCTTAGCACTAGACTCCCTGACCCATGAACCTATTCCAGGATAGAGTGGGGCCTGTTTAGTCAGGTTTGAATAATTCTGTGATGAGAACATTTGCAATTTTGCCACTTTGAGACTTTACCCACCGAAATGGAGAGGATTAGGTTTGATGGAGTTGAATTTTCAGGGATCTGGGTCATCTTTTCTCTATCACTTCTTATCTCTCAGTATTTTATTATTTTTGTAATTACTTAATTGAGGTATAATTCATATAGACTAAACTACATACATTTAAATTGTATAAGTTATAAATATTGGCATATCCATAATCAATACAAAGATAGTGAACAAATCAATTCCTTCAACCTTGCCTTCTGTTCTTCTATATTTTCTTCTTTCCCTTTTCCTTCTTCTGTTAGTTCTGTAGGCAAATATTCATCATTCTTTTACTACTTTAGGTTAGTTATTATTTTTTAGAATTCATATAAATGGAATAGTATCTTTTTTATGCTTATTACTTTTGCTTATTCACTAAGCATGTATACTTGCAAATATATCCATAGAGTCGAGTGTATGAAACAGTCATGAATTCTAATGAGGGTAGTATTCCACTGCAGAAATTTAATGTAATTTTTGTTTATTAAGCTGTTGATCAATATGTAACTCCTACATTTTCAGTATCTAACTGGTAATTCTCTCACAAATCCTGAAGTTCTACACAGGTGAGAAGCGGTTCCTTGTTTTCATCCTGAGAACAACATGAAAACTGTAGAGCTGCAATGTGGGAAACATTCCTTAATACTTCAGGTATTTGAAGTTGTAGAACAACGAATCTAATATGTGAGGAGAGACATGTTCTTGCAGGAATAAACAAGGCCAGAGAATTATCTGATCTGGAGCAGAGGCTGCCACACAGTGTTGGCTGTGAGAGGATGAAACTATGAATGTTCATTTCACTGCTGGGATCTGAGTGTGATAAAGGCTTGATGGGGGGAAATTGTCTGGGGTCACATGCTCAAGGGGGATTCTATCCTTTCATCTATTTCCTTTAGAAAATGACAGTCACATGAAGGTCCCTTTCCCCCAAATTCACTGTGGGAGAGAGAGACCGAGAACACATACTTCCGATATGCATCTTCACTCACCTCTCTTATTACCATTATAAAATTAAAGAATTTATCTTCAATAAAATTATCAAACCTGGCATCCTGGGGGGCAGTGGACCCCATAGGAACTGGCAGGGACACAGAGGTCCCCACCAAAGTTTTGTTCAGAACCATCCCCTACCTTCCCAGTGTAATAAAGACCTTGATCTGCAGGGAAGGACATCAAATCTGGAAGCTGAGGACCCTGATGGAGAACACTGGGGTAGTGAGAGAGAACAATGAATGCTACCAAGAGACACTGTGCCCAGGAGGAGGGGCAGGAGGACATGGGCCATCAGCTCACCTGGAGCAGAGGCAGCAGCACCTGGAAGGCAGCACCCAGACCCAGGGTCCCGATGCCTGCCTAGAATCACAGGTCAGCCAGAGGGTCAGAGACTCTGACTTTAGTCCAAGTCCTTCCACAGCCCAGGCAAGTTTCACAATGGAGTGATGTGGACAGAACAATGGCCTATAGATCAACTGTGCCTGGGAACTGAGGCCATTTAAGGTGCTGCTCTCATCTCCACTCCTCAGTTAAACTCCCTAGTTAAAGCTGTGGGCACAGCACACTCAGGTCTAAGAGGCACGTCCAGCAGACTCCTGCCATCTCTGGAAGCAGGAAGACCATGGGCTCATGAGATAGGAGGACCTGCAGCTACTCTGCCATGAAGAGGATAAGTGACATGGAAATGACCACCATTTGCTTGACTTGTCCTGTGGGGATTTTCACTTGCCTGGAAAGCCAATCCTTTACTTATGATCTTTCACTCTATTGACCCCTCCCTAACCTGTCCCATGGCTGATAGGCCTGAGATAGGCCACTGACAATTGGTCTCAGTCAGGTCATGGCCACTCTGATCCAATGTTTGCAGCTCTGTTCAGTTGTACCCATGTTGCCTCTTACACATAGACTTAGCAAGCCAGTTTATCAGAGCACCTGTGCGTCTACTATAACTCGTGCATCCACTGTAACTTTTTACTCTGAGGCCCTGTGATTCTTTCTTACTCAAGCCCTGGTGGAAAGTAATGATAAGGACCCACAAGCCCACAGGTGCCCTTTCTACTGAACAAATTGTCTTCTTAATTGGCCTGCCTATAGTAGACACTCAAACTTCAATCTTTTCTGAACCTTTCCCTTTATTTTAAACCATTAATACATTATTTAACTCCTCAAATGGGGACAGATAGCCAGTTCCCAGAGGGAAATGGTCAACCCCCTCACCCAGACTCCTGATTCAACAAACTGAACTTTATGTTACACAAACTGTTTCTGCAAACCTTCAGATCAGAGCAGATATTGTTTGTACAACATTAGGAATATGTTTGTCTATGTGGACGATGGAAGGATCCTTTGTTTAAATAGAAAGACAGTGGGGAAAGTTGCTGATTGTCAGAAGTTACCTATTTAACCATCCCCCTAAAACTGTTCCCAGGAATAGCCTAAGGTCTTCTGGGGGGAACCCCAGTTGCATGTTTCTTTGGTTATGGCTTCTTAGCTGGGAGGTGATAGCTGCCCATCAACGCATATGAAGAGATGGATCTAAAAGTATAAACATTTCACTAATAAACTATTTCCACCCTTCATGTGTATAATATCCTCAGATTCCTTGGTTACGGTAACACTTGACCCTCACATTACCCTGGACTGTGCCTGCAGAGCAGGGAGTCTGTGTGGTCACAGACCCCCTCCTATACTCCTGTTCAGCTCTCCTCAAGGTTAGAGTCCATATTGATACAATCAGACAACAGTGCACTTGCCTTCAACAGACCTCAAAGTACCAGGGCAGGTTTAAATCAGGGATCCTTAGGAGACAGGCTCCTAGATTTATTTCCTTGGATTCCTATTACATGTAGAATTCCTTCACTCATAGGAGACATTCTTTGGTTATCTCTGTTTAAGTTCTTTCTCTGGTCATGGTGACCTTTGTACAAGCAATACTCATATGTTATGACCAATAGTTATGCAAGGCTGACTGAAACTATCAGAGCAAGAGAAGAGACACCTGTGACCTGGTGAAGATTTACAGGAATACTGTCATCTACACTATATCACTCACTGTCAACTGAACAAAATCAAATGAGTCTCACAATCTTCTCAGACTCTTACTGGCAGACAGATGTCTGTGGCTTTCAGTCATCCCTTTACCTCAACCCCTTCTTCTCCCCTCTTCCCATAACACAGGAAAGATCTGGAATTCACACCACCTTTAGCAGTTTCTGTAGTACAATTGTTTCCATCTTCTTGGGTTGATAGTTTTCAGAGTAAATCACTTTCCTTGCCCCAAATGTGGTCCTTCAACATATTGGCTGTCATGTCATGAGTGGTATGGTCATGAATTCAGTTACTAGGGAAGCAGAAGGTTTGAGAAAGTTCTATGAGCCTTTTCCAGGTCCTTCAGGGGCCTCAGCCTGAGCCCTATCTGAAGATTGGGTAAAGGTCCTGAGCCCAGGGATCTAGAACACAGAAGCACCCTCCCATACATTTTCAGGAAAAACATGGAGAAAAGGGAGTTCAGATTGTGAAACCTATGGACAAAAGTAAAAACTGAATTAGCAGAAAAGAGGACAATTGGGTCAGTTCTGAGTTAGATGTTCAGTTAAACATTAGGGGAAGGGCAGACTCTAAATGTCAGACTTTCCAGTGCACTGACCCTGTTCCAGCTCAAACTGCTCCTAATCAGGAAATCCCACTAAGCACTGTGCCCTGAATGTGACTGAAGACACAGCAGATTCTCTTAAACTTCCTCAGGACAATGTTCTTGATGACAACTGTAGTATCATTTTGGCCCCAAAAGTGATTTTCTGACTTCTATGCAGGTGGAAAAGAGTCCTTATGCTACTAAACCATAAATCCTGAAATGTATTTAGGGACATCAACTGTTGCAACAGAATTGTAACTGCAGAGAATTTCCCCACAAGAAACTATTTTATGGAGAGGAAGCCCCACATCCTGGCAGGAAACCTGTTCCTAGTCTCCACCTACATCTGACCTGGGCTAAGTCTGTGCTTTGTGGTTCCCGGGCGCCCCCTGGTGGCCTCCTGTATCCCCAGGAGGTTCCAGTCTGGTCTCACACTGCTGACTCCGCCCTG
>CAUYON010178243.1:0-36576 GCA_963573935.1 Arctocebus calabarensis | reverse complement strand
AGCTCTTGGGCTTAAGCGATTCTCTTGCCTCAGCCTCCCGACTAGCTGGGACTACAGGCGCCCGCCACAGCGCCCGGCTATTTTTTTGTTTTGCAGTTCGGCCGAGGCCGGGCTTGAACCCGCCACCTTCAGTATATGGGGACGGCGCCCTACTCGCTGAGCCACAGGAGCCGCCCACTTTGTGATTTTTTTCTGAATCTTTAGCTATCACAGGTCCATATCGTTTACGTGAAAGCCTTTGGGCCAGGGGTCATTTGAAAGCCAGAAACTTGGGAAACTTTTGAAAGGTGAGGGGTCCTTAGACATTATACTAACGTGCACTGTGGGCAGGACTGGGGAGTGACCCGTAGTGAGGTGACCACATCCTCCTCCAGGTGAGAATGATCGCAGTAACAGTAAAGGACAACCAGATAGATCAAATACTGTAAACATGTAAATTACAAAAATAAAAAAAAAAAGGAATTTGGGGAAATTTTTGAATGTTGGATATAGGCATAACATGTTGGCTCAAAGGCACAAGTTGGCAAAAGCAAAACAAATTTCTTTGTGTACTTGTCATTGTACTTGCTCATGAAACTGTGGGTTAAAGTCCAGCAGGGTGATTTTGGGGTCAAAGGTGCATGGATCTTTGTTTTGATGTGTGCAGCTGTATCTCTCCTAGTGGGCTGTGCTAGCATTATATATGTGGGAGTTTTGTGTCCACAAAGTCACCCATGAAACATGTCCGAGTATGGACTTCCCTGCTAGATTTAGAGTCAAAAATTATCTCAGTGTAGTTTTAATTTGTAATTTAATTTTTCTTTTTTATAAGTGAAATTATATTTTTTGTGTTCTAAATGCCTTATAAACAATTTCTTTTTGTCAATAAGAACTACTAGCAAAGCTTAACAGGATTGGAATGATGTATTTAGAATAAACAGAACTACGAATCCTCAGAGTCTAGCACATGGGGTCTTGTTCATCACTTGTGGTTAATTACTGCTCATAGACCACCTGCAGTGTGTCTGGCCTTGAACCATTTTTATTGCATGCACCTGTTTTTAAGAAAAACAGAGCATGCAGTCAAATGGTATTTGTTTTGCTTGTTTGGGAGGATACAATGAGTGTCCTGAACATAGATAAAATAAAAAAAAAGTGTCAAACTGGAAGAAATTAATCTAGAGTTTTTGTTTGTGACAGCTCGACCCACTTTTGTAATCCAGCCACAGAACACGGAGGTGCTGGTCGGGGAGAGTGTCACTCTGGAGTGCAGCGCCACGGGCCACCCCTTGCCTCGCATCTCCTGGACGAGAGGGGACCGGACCCCTTTGCCAGTGGACCCTCGAGTGAATATCACTCCCTCTGGTGGCCTTTACATTCAGAATGTCGTCCAGGAGGACAGCGGGGAGTACACCTGCTTTGCATCCAACAGTGTAGAGAGCGTCCACGCCACCGCGTTCATCATTGTGCAGGGTAAGCCCCATCCTCAGCCTGGAGACACTGAGTTTTGCTCTGTCCTCCCTGCGTCCACCTCGCATGCCCCATGCCATGTGCATGAAGAAGGCTCTAGGGCAGCTTCTATCCTGTTCACTCAACCCTGCAACTTACCCGTAACACTATCAGAGGACGTCCTTTCATGGCAGCTGGCTGGCTTTGGAACAGATACCTCAGTAAGATGCACCAACCACGCACCTCCCACACGTGGCCCATGGCAGTATCTGTTGCATGAGTATGTGTTTGAATACATGCGGTGTGTGTGTGAGTGCATGAGGCATGCAAGAGTGTATTAAGTGCACGCATGAGTGCATGCATATGACTGTTAAATGCATGAGTGAGCTTGGTGTGCATGAAAGAGTATGACAGAGTGTGTGCATGCAAGTGACTGCACGTGAGTATGTGTATATGAGTGTGGATGTGCAGCAGAAAGTCGAAGGGACACCCACCCTTCTACATTAATCTGAACTCCTTCAAGGCAGCTCTGAATAGGCCCCTAAAGTCAGTTTTTGTACACAGGACCCGGGGTGTCCACAGTCTAGCAACTTCTGCCCTACACACCTCTACATGTATTTTCAAGTGGCTTAACTGACTGTAAAAGGAATTATTAGGTTTTAGGCCAATTGTGGACTGAGGTGTGTGTTGGGGAGTACTGACGGGCAAACAAAGACAGTGCCTATTCCCCACAGCTGCTCCCAAATCACTCCCCACATCCTGACCACGCTCTCAGTCCTCTGTGCAGGCAGCAGGGCCGCCCCACGTGTCTGTTTTAGTAGAGATGGAATCGCACCACTGTACTGTTCACACTTGTTTCTCGTCACTGTGCGTGATGGTGCCAGATGACGTTGTAAACCATTTGTTGGTGGTTAGGTTGAGGAACAGGAGAAACCGTTTTAGTTGCCCTCATTCCACAGCCTGTGCAACAGGAGGGGGTGGAAGGTGGACTTCGCACGCCGTGGACACACCTGTCCTGGGTCCTTTCTGCTTACCGGTGTTTCCTCTCAGCCGTCTTTCCCCTCGTCTCCCCCCTTCATGTATGTTATCCCCACATTCTGTGTCTTGACCCAGGGATGGTCATTTTCTGTGGGTATTTTTATGTTGCAACTTTTTTTTGTTAATTTTTTTTTTTTTTTTATTAAATCATAGCTGTGTACATTAATGCAATCATGGGGTACAATGTGTTGGTTTTATATACAATTTGAAATATTTTCATTGAACTGGTTAACATAGCTTTCATAACATTTTCTTCTACTTTTTAAATGTCCTGTTTCAAATGTTTTCCCCCGGAAGCGCTTCCTGAGTTCACTGTGACCCCCCAGGACAGAGTTGTTATTGAGGGTCAGACAGTTGACTTCCAGTGTGAGGCAAAGGGCAACCCTCAGCCTGTCATCGCCTGGACCAAGGGAGGTAAGGTGGTGCAGGGACTGGGGGGCCGTTCACCTGTACCACGTTGCTCAGGACAGACAAGACACCCACAGTGTTCACCCAGCCAAGCAAGCCCAGCATCTTCTGGGCTGGGGCTACACGTCTCACACGGCCTGGGTGCTAGGGGTGGGCAGAGGTGTCCGCACATCTCCTTGGCTTCCCTGGTCCCTGGTGGACATCACTTATAGGTATCAGGCAGGAGATGCTGAGAAGCTCTGTGGTTACTGGGGGACATGGGTGCCTGCCTGTGGCTCCCTCACACCACTTTCTGTGTCTGTATGCCTGCCTTTATCTTCAACGAAAGTTGATAGCAGTAGCGTATGGGATAGAATTTTCTAGAAGCTCTAGGGGTACATATTAAAACAGCTTTTCTTCTCACACTGGTTCTTGGAGTGGAGGCCTAGCCTGTGTGGAGGGCTTGAGGCGAGGGCTGGCACTGAGTGACCCTGCTGGGAAATGGTCCAGGGAGACCTCTGGGTTCCCATCCTGGGGTCTAGGCAGGGGCCATTGAGAGACCTCCTGGCCACCTGGGCTTGAACCAAAGGGCCAGCCCCACACTTTCATCCCTCTGGGCCCCCCTAGAGTTCCTGAAATCTCTGGGTAGTGATGTGTACCATACCCCATGCCCTGGTATTCCCCTGGCTTAGGCAGACATGGTGTGGGGACAGGAAAGGTTTATCCCCAGAAGTAATATGCCAGGACCACACCTCACTCTCTCTAATCTCTCTGTGTGTGACTGCCCCTCAGGCACCCTTAGTGCCCCTATCTCCCTGGCTCTGATGTGGCCCTTTTTATCTCTGCCCCTCTCAGTCCCTTCCTTAGAGTTACTGCAGGGCAGGGATGGTTTGATCCCCCATCTAACCAGCCCCAGCCTGTCTAGCAGGCCATACAGGTGCCATTACCTCCCTGCTCCAGGGGACACACACTTCGGTGATGATCTCTTAACTCCCAATGGTCCAGGGTAACAGGTGTGCGTACCTTGCAGGGAGCCAGCTCTCTGTGGACCGGCGGCACCTGGTCCTGTCATCAGGGACACTCAGGATCTCCGGAGTCGCCCTCCATGACCAGGGCCAGTACGAATGCCAGGCTGTCAATATCATCGGCTCCCAGAAGGTCGTGGCCCACCTGACGGTGCAGCCCAGAGGTAGGGCCAGGATGGGGGAATAGGCTCTTGGTTCTCTGTGGCTGACACTAACAACTGTCAACTTAGTTTAGTCCTCTCGTTTCAGTGACATCATGCTTGTAGTCCCAACAGGGGTGCAGTAAGCTCACTAAATCTATCCTCTTGGCAAGTGAAAACATTTATTTTTTTCATCTTTTTTTCAGATAATGACTTGCTGACTTGTTTAAGTAAAATCCATCATTTTTTCCCCTTTAATATTACCTCAGGAAAGGGCTGTTTTTTTTTTGTTGTTGTTTGTTTGTTTGTACAGTTTTTGGCCAGGGCCGGGTTTGAACCCACCACCTCTGGCATATGGCGCTGGCACCCTCCTCCTTTGAGCCACAGACACCACCCTGGAAAGGGCTGTTTCTTAAATTCCTTTTCGTAGGTTCTAGGAGCACGAGATTTAATAAGTTGACAGCTCGTGTAGAGACTGGGACACTGTCTATGCCCAGGCCAACTCCTCTCCTCCGGCCCTGTCATCGCTGGTCCTGGCCCCTTTTGTCTGTGGAGTCTCCTTTGCCTGCTCTCTCACTTAGAAGATCCCGGCTGCCCCATAAAGCCCTTGGTGTAGTTAGGAGAGAAAGATGGAGACCCCCTGCAGGTGCAAGGAAGATAACTCAGAAGTGGCCCTGGAGCTGAGGTTGTCCAGGAAGCCACACCCCCAGTGTGGTGCTGGGAATTAGGGACTGAGGGCTCCTGCCGAGTTGCCTTTGGGAAGTGCCTGGGGCCTCTGCTCACAATGCAGACTGGCCTGGTTCTGCATGTTTATCCTGCCTGTGCCTGACGTGGCCTGACTCTGGTCACTAGCTGGGTGAGAGATGTGGGAGTTGGACTCCTAAAAGACCAACCAGCCCACCCACTGGCAATCGACTGCATCCCCACTTTCAGATGTAGGGATAATTCCTTCTTCCAAAACTCAGCTCTCTTGGGAGAACATGGTTTCCTTGTGAGCCATGGCAACCACCCTACTGGGAGGTGTAGTGGGAGGAAGCCCTGCCAGGTCGAGGGCCGGGGGTGTCTGTAGATTGGACAGTTTGCTTCTCATGTCTCGGGCAGGTCTTCTCTCGGTCCCTCGGGTTCCTAACTTGCACTGGTCTCTGCTCAGAGATAGAAACAGGGCACTTTGGGCCCCAAGCTCTGGGCCCTGGGCTGGCCTGCTATGGGCAGGGTGCCTTGCCAGAGCCCTTTGTGTAAATCACTTGTCTTAATCCTCTGCGCCTGCTGCCTAGTGACTCCGGTGTTTGCCAGTGTCCCCAACGACATGACGGTGGAGGTGGGCACCAACGTGCAGCTGCCTTGCAGCTCCCAGGGCGAGCCCGAGCCGGCCATCACCTGGAACAAGGTAGGAGTCCTGTGTGGGATGTAGCAGTAGCAGCTGACACCCACGTGTGCTTTGCAGCCTTCCGAAGCCAAGGAGCGTGGACGCTGCCACCCTTGCATGAAAGATGATATGCACGTGTCCTTGTTAATGAGAGCAGAGCGTGGAATCCCAGCTCTTTGGAAGGCTGAGGCAGGAAGATTGCTTGAGGCCAGGCCTTCCAGGCCAGCCTGGGCAGCATAGACCCCTGTCTCTAGAAAGAAAGATAGAATAAAAAATACAAACTAAACAGGGTATTTCTCACCTGGCATCTCAGCTACTCAGGAGGCTGAGGCAGGAGGATGGCCCGAGCCCAGGAGTTTGAGGCTGCAGTGGGCTGTGATGACACCACTGCCCACCAGCCTGGGAGAGAGAGCACATTTCTTTAAAAAAAAAAAAACAAAAAACTTTTGAACATTCGTTTTTTGGTCCTTTTCGGTGACAAAGGCAAAGAAAAACTTTTAGGTCTCATGATAAAAAGGGGCTGTGCTGTTACTTCCTTTTTCTTTGCTATTTTAATAAGCCGTGTATGAAAACACACCATGTACAGTGTTTTCCTGTGAGCAGCTACCTGGGCCCATCGGGCAGCTCTCCCAGTGAGAGCTCTGAGGGGTGAAGGCCCTGTCCTTGATGGCCACCTGCTCTGTGCCCGCCCAGCACCTCTGTCTTCCTCCTGCCTCGTGTGGGATGTGTCTGTCTCTGGCCTCTCGTGTCTGCTTGGAGGAGCCCTCAGTTGGGGTGCTCTCAGGGTCTGCCTCTCTCCGGACCTCCCTGCAGCATCCCAGGGAGTTGCTGTCCCCTCACCCCTGACTTCAGAAGTCACCCTCTGCTTGGATCTCTGTCCTTGGTGCAGGGACAGCTTAGCACCGAGCTGGTATTGGGAGCTGAGCACTGTCCTTCCCTCCCTAGTCCCGGGGTTCTGAGCACGGGCTAAGCCGTCGCCATGGGAAAGCCCTCACAGGTGCCCCACCCCACTGCACGTCCCCATGCGGGGGAGCATCCCTGTGTCATGCTTCTGCTGGTCTGTCCTCTGTTCTGCTCTAGGATGGGGTTCAGGTAACAGAAAGTGGAAAGTTTCATATCAGTCCTGAAGGATTCCTGACAATCAACGATGTTGGCACTGCGGACGCCGGGCGCTATGAGTGTGTGGCCCGGAACACTATCGGTTCTGCCTCGGTGAGCGTGGTACTCAGCGTGAATGGTAAGGCTGTGCGTGTGCGGGCGGAGGCCATCCTGCCCACGGGTTGGGGCTGGGCCTCTATCTGGTGACAAAGCTGCTGACACTCACCAGGCTTCCCTGCTGTGGTGCAGCAGGGCACCAGCCACTCAGTGCCACAGCAATGCTTTCCCTGGAGTCCTCCAGGCCATTCACTACTTGTGGTTGCTTTAGAGGACTTGACCCCTCCGCTGTGGCTCCTCACTGCTGGGTGTGGCCAGGCAGGCTGGGGGTGCCCTGCAGTGGGGCCCCTGGATACTCATGGGAGGGGCAGGCCCTTTCCCCAGATCTGCCAGGGCCTTAGAATAGCCCTGATTCCTGCGCTGCCCCCTGGAGTCTTGGTCTCCTGCTGGCAATCCACTTACCCAAGGCCCCAGGACATTCTGGTCCATCTTTATCAAAACCTAAACCCACGATGTGTTGCCAACACTTCTCTATTGTGGCCTCCAGGGCACAGTTTGTACTCTGGAGTTTTGTAAGATTCTTCATGGTCGGACCCAAACTACAGCTCCTCAAGGCCATGCTTCTGGCTCAGGCTCTGTTTCCCTAGTTTTAGCTGTGCCCCAGGGTTGCACACTTTTCATGGTCCTTTGCTGTGCAGAAAGCCCAACAGCTGGCCATGCTGTCTTCCCAGCAGGCTGCCCCGACCTCTGGGCTGCCCCATGGTGCTGGCAGCAAGGGAGGTGGCCTGTTAAGGGGTCCCTGGACCCCACAAGGCTGGGCCCTAGCAGGCCAAATAGTCATAACAGTGAACTGTAGTGTACTCAGAAGCCATTTTATTTTTACTTTAAGAGAACTGTTCCATGACTTTATATTATACACTATTTATATACAGTGTGTAAAGTGAGTGTAACATTAGGTTAATGAAATTTATGACTAACTGGTTATTACCAATTTTTGTGCTTGAAGTACAATGTGGTATTTTAATGTGAATTAGTTACATCTGAAATATTAAAACAATCTCTGTATAATTCCATACCCAAGAAATAAGTTAATATTTTGAGTTTGCTTTCTTTTTAAAAGATGTGGATTTTTTTCTTTGATCATTGCTTAGAAAAAAACTAGTTCAATTTAAATCGCCGACAATAATGAAAGTTATATAAAATTGCCTCGTCTACCAACTGGCATAAAAATATTAAATTCCCAAAATTAGTAAATTCAGGCTGCTCTTGAGATACACGTAAAATGTCGGGTTTCTACTTAGACAAAATTTTTTTCAGGCTCTGAATCATACATGTGTGAATATTTCAAACATACAGAAGAACTGATCCACTCATCTACATGTGCCCTGTGTCAGTGGCCGTGTAAGCTGGGCTGGCATCTGTCATGTGAGCACACTGCACGGACGTGACACAGGGCACGCGCGGTGCTCGCACTCACGTAATTCCTAGCTCGGCTTCGTCTGCTCACTCAGCAGCTGCCTGCCTGTGTCCAGTGCTGTGGGCATCCTGCTCTCCACAGACACACCGGGCGCTCACCTGCCTGTGCTTGGATTCTGGTGGGAGAGGCGGGTAGGATCAGGGAGAAGAGCCCGATACAGACTGGTCAGACTGGTCACTGTCTGAGTGTAACAGTGTGAGGGTAGGTGGGGGCTTCTTACAGTGGGGCTGGGGAGACAGGCTGGCACAGGGGGTGCAGGGGCAACCTGAAGGGCTGACGTGCGGTCCTGGGGGTGGGTGGACCCCGCTGTGAGCCACGCTGCAGAGTCAGGATTGGGATCCAGGGGAGCATTCCGGGAGGGCTGTGCAGTGAGCCAGCCAGCTCTTCTGGAAGTTACCCATGGCCATGGGCAAGGCATTGGCTGGGTGAGGAGTGGAGGAGAAGATGGCAGGAAGGGCCAGGCTGGGGCTGGAGGTCCAGAGCAGACCCAAGCAACCTGGCCAACATCAGTTCAGAGTGGGCGGCCTCTGGAAGGCCTAGGAGACAGGTCAGGGGATGAGAGCCCTGAGTTCTGTGTGGCACGAGGATGGAGGTAGCTGGGGCCAAAGGGAGGGGCCAGGGCAGATTACACATACCTGATCATATTAAAACCGGGAGTCAGGTGGACTGACCACTGGTCACCATGGTCTGGGTGCTCCAATAGCCAGAGGCCTGGCAGGGAGGGGGGAGTCAGCAAAAGACACCCCCAAAATGGGCCCTCAGAGAGCAGGGATTGTGAGGAAGCACTTTGGTGCACCCGCCTGTCAAAAGGAGGCCGAGCACAAGCCAGAGACAGAAAGACCAGGATGGAGAGGCTGTTCCCCTGAGGAGAAGAGAACAGGAGGAAGAGCGTCCAGCTTGGGGAGGAGGGGGCCTTCCTGACCAGTGAGGGCAGCATCTCAGGTCCTTCTGAACTGCCAGTGTCTATACAGAGTCACCATCGAGTCTGAGATGCATGTCCCCAGTGCCAGGCTGGGTTGTTCTGATCAACATCAAAGGTGGAAGGGATGAGGTTATTTTATTTGGCAAATTCTATGAGCTGGGCATACAGGAAGTGGGAAAGTACAAGAGGGGCCTGGAAAGGGGGCCCCAGCCTCAGAGGATGACAAGTTTGTGTGGTGCCTATCCATGTGTACATGAGGTGACGGCCCTGTGTACTGAAGTGTTCGTGATATGTGTGGGGTCTCGGGGGGCAGCACAACTTTTGAGGAAGGGTGGGATTCGGTTTGGGACCCTGCCTCTGGGAGGGTGTGGCCCTGGGTAGCAGACGCACAGAATCTGCCAGGATTCAGCGTCCATGGACGTCCCTGTCCTCCGGGCCCACACAGGGTGGCCATAGCCTGCCGTCCTGCCTGCTGTCACTTTGGTGTGAGAAGTCCCGTGTTTCATGTTACTTACCAGGTACTGCGTGATTTCAAAAGCTTAAAAGTCTGTTCATTCCATATTATTTGAAAACAACTTCTAGAACTTATAATTTAAACCTTAGTGTGAAAAATGGAAATAACATTTGTAGAAAGGTTTGCCCCCAATCTAAATGATGTAGTGTCTAGACATCATTTTATGAGTAATTTGTAGAGTATTTTTTCTGCGAATGTGTAACTTCCTGCTTTCCTAGTTCCTGATGTCAGTCGGAACGGGGACCCCTTTGTAGCCACATCCATCGTGGAGGCCATCGCGACGGTTGACAGAGCCATCAACTCCACCCGGACACACTTGTTTGACAGGTAGGTGCCCTGGTGCCCTGAAGGTACCTCTGCTCTTTGAGGGGCCCCTTTCGGACACGTGCAGTTGTCGTCTGCTGACTCTGACTGCTCCATTTGAGGACAGACTTTTAAAAATCATAAACAACATTCCATCTCACTTGTCTGGGGGCTGAGATAACAGAGGGACACACACTTTTCTAATAGAATTGGAATCATAACTCACAACCAACACACCAAAACATTTCAGCTCATTATTTTGGCATGTGACTGAGGGATTTAGTAAAAACAAAATGTGTCTCATAGGTCATTATTGTATCCGTTCATGTTGCCAATGCTGAAGCGGTTTTTCTGCGTCTTAACTGAAATGCAGTATCTGATTTTCTGACTTAATTAACGGTTTGTTTTTAGTGTCTTCTGGTTTTTGTTTTTGTCTTGTTGCCTCCTACCTCGGATCAGTAAGGTACAGTACCGCGTGTAGAAAGTAGTGTAGAGACACCAATAGCAATAATCATGTTTTTGGATACTGGTGGTTCTCCAGTGATTTTTGTTCTCTTCTCTCCCCAACTCTGTTAGCCGTCCCCGTTCTCCAAATGACTTGCTGGCCTTGTTCCGCTATCCGAGGGACCCCTACACGGTCGAGCAGGCGCGAGCGGGAGAGATTTTTGAACGGACGTTGCAGCTCATCCAGGAGCACGTGCGGCACGGCTTGATGGTGGACCTCAACGGCACAAGTCAGTGCCCTCACTGCGTGGTGGGGTGGCGCGTGCTGCCCTGAAAGCCCTGCCTTGGGAAGAGTCAGCATTTTCTGTCCCACTGTGCTCATGAATTTCAACTTCATTCTCTCAAACCACAGGTGCTCTCGAGCCTCATGTGGGTCTAGTAGGAAACTCTTGGAGATGTGAAACCCCTTGGGTGCTGGCTAGGTCCTCAGAGGTCCTCCCAGACAACCTTCCTGAGGGCCCGTGTCACCCTTCCTGCCAGGCTGTGACAGGGAGTAGGGATGCTGTCATAGCTGATGGCTGGCTGGGTGGCTCCTGTCCATGGGATGCCGCACCCTGTGGCTGTCAGGAGGAGCATTTCTGGAGGCTTCCTGCATCTGTTGACCCAGCTTGGGTCAAGATGGAGAGTTTAGGAGTGGAGGGCATGACCCCACCCACTGTGCTCTGGCCCTTGGCCATTAGCCAGCAAATAGAGGTGCCTTGGTGCACCTTCATTGTCGCCACTTCCAGTTCTGTGCTTTCAGTGAAGTGGTGGGTGGTTGTGGCTTTTATGATGTAAGAGCATCACTTTCAGTAGCGGCTGTTTATTCAGAGTTCCACGTACAAAGAGACAGCACAGTAGGGTGCTGTTACTAGGGGTCCCTGTGAAATGGGGGAACCTCTGTGATCGGCACTGTTTTCCAAATTACCTTCAGCGAGCATGCCTTTCATGGTCAGGGAAAAAAATGATTTGAGAACGTAATATTCAGAGTGCAAGCATGAGAGCTGAGGCGTCATCCCTATCCTGAGTGGAGTTGTCATTCCGGGCCAGCCCTGTCTGGGTTCTGGAGCCCACCTGTGATGAAGTTAGCAAGCTTGGGTGGGTCTCCTGTGTGGACGGCGGCCCCCTGTGTCCCTGTCCTCGGGGCTCCTGGCCTCTCAAAGTTCCCATTCTGTGGGCAGAACCCCAGCCTCTCCTCCCAGGCACATCCTCGGGAAGAAGGGCGGCGATTTCAGACTTCAGTGAGTATTTGCAGGTGGGGGCTGGGTAAGGGCCTAGGACTCGCCGCAGCAGTGTCCTCTCAGTGTGACTCTTGGGTGTGAGGACTGTGTGCTCTCCAGGACAAGTGGGGGCTGCTGAGTGTGGCTTCGCACTACATCCTGCCTTTTGTCATTTAGCTTTAAGTTCAGATCTTTAAACACGGCTGTGGTGGCCTCAGCAAGTGGGTGATGTGAACCTCCTCCTGAGGCCACCACAGTTGTCCAGCCAGAGATGGGCCTGAGCCTGGCCTTGGGGAGCTACAGCTGCAAAGAGGTTTGGAAACTTGGAAATGCAAAGACAACTGAAACCATCCCCAACGATGTGAGATGATTTTATACATTTGCATCTGCCTAAGCATGCAGGTACATGTGCACGAGATGTCATTTATTCATTCTGCAAACCGTGCCAGGTGCTGTCCCAGGTCTGGGAACACAGCAACAAATGGAACAAATAAAAATCTCATCCCCAAACATCTGGAAGACAGGCAGTGCAGTTAGCCTGTACCCAGCCATTTGGAGAGAAGCGAGCCAGGCTGGGGGGGCATGGAGCTCTGGTGGGACTTGGGTGAAGTGGTATTTGAGTGGAGACCCTTTGAGAGCAAAGGGGCTGGGACCCTCTGGGAACTCAGCCAAGGCCAGGTTCTGGTGTGTGTGGGGATATGACAGTCGAGGTTGGTGGACAGATCGGTGTGGCTAGACAGAAAGCAAGGACGTGTCAGGGTGTCTGGCCAGAAGAGGTCTCCAAGGAGATACAGGGTGTCCTCATCAGCTCTGTGTGAGATGGGAGCCTGCAGGGTTTTGTGCAAAGAAGCAATGAGTTTCATGCTTCTCAAAGCATCAGGCTGGGTGATGACCACAGGGTGGAGGCGGACATGGGGAACCAGCCCCCAAAGTCGGGTGCAGAGGCACAGAGGTGTATGCCACCTGCTCTGGTCCAGACTCGTCTGCCCCCAAACCTGTGGCCGGTGTGAGCAGGGAACACGCTCAGGGACTGGCCCTGCACCCCAGCTGGCACTCAAGAGGACCCCTTGTGCTCCCCTGCTGGCTCTCGGGAGGCCCCCTCGTGCCTCCCCCTGGCTCAGTGCTCACTTGGCTCTTGGGTGCTGGCAACTGAGAATTTTCCAGAACTCTGCTCAAGAGTAAATGAAAATAGGACCAGAGGTTCTGCTCCCCTGTTCCAGCCTTGGAGAGAAGGTGCTGCTGGACGTTGAGGGGTCGGCTTCATGCTCCCTGCACAGATTCCCTCCCCACAGCACACCTGGGCATGTGTTTCTGGCAGCCTCTCCCAGCCTGAAGGAGTTTGCACCCCCAGCCTCACATTCTTATGTGCACGTTTTAGACACTAGTCCCCTGCCCCACGGAAGCCATCTCCTATGGCAGGTGTGCAGGGAAACCATTGATCCGGGCATGAGGCAGAGGCTGGAGAGGCTTAGAGCAAAGCAGCAGTGAATGGCTCAGACCTCATGGTGTGCATCTGTGTGTGCACGCGAGTTGTGCACATGAGTGAGTCTAAGCTTGCCTGTACATGTGCAAATGTGCAGGAATGATCGTGTGAGCAGGTGCATGTATGAACATGTTTGTGCATATGAGTGTGTTCTCATGTGTCCATGCTTGCATGTGCACGCACATGAGTGGTTGTGTGGACATGTGTGGATGAACCTGTGCATGAGACTGTGCACATGTATGTGCAAACGTGAGTACATCTGCGTGTCAGTGCAAGTGTGTGCAAGCGTGTGCATGATTGTGAGTAGGCATGTGGGTGTGCGTGGAGGGCAGGCCCAAGCGGCAGAGCTGTAGGGGAGCGTTGAGTTACGCCAAGGCCGTGAAGTATGAACATTTTGGGGAAGGAAGCAGTTTGGGCAGCTGTGGGGAGTGTCTGGCCCCAGAGCTCATGTGGCTGTGCTGCGGGGGGCAGATGTCTCCAGGTGAAGGCTGGGGGCTGCGGCTGGGAAGGTCTGTCCCGACTGCCCCAGGCCAACAGGTGTGGGATTTCTGCAGCCGGTGGGCAGAGGGAAGGTTATTGAGCAAAAAGGTGACCAGTCTGCACCAGGCTTTCAGGGGTGGGCCTTTTGGCTCCTCCAGGCAGGAAGTACCTTTGGAATTCCGGGCAAGTGCTAGGGAAGTCCGAGCTGGGCTTGTGCTGGAGGAGTGCAGAGCAGGCATGGACTGTGTGTGTTCTGGAGGCCTGGTGACCAGAGAAGGAGATGAGTGGGTTCAGGAGCAGAGGAGCGGGAGGCCTCAAACTATGCAGGGTTCAGGGCAGTGTCCTGGAGCTGTGTACAGTGAAACGCAGGTGGACAGGAGACCACCGGTAGGGGTCCTGGGTCCTTGGTGCTCGGCTGCTGGCCTGGAAAGGGAACATGCTTGGGGAATGCTGTATTCCATGGAGCTGGGGGGGGGGCGGTCCGCCAACGGTGCACTGAGCAGGTCCCCCCAGCGCGGGGGAGGCCTCTCCCAGGCTCTCAGGCTGCGCGGCTCTGCCCACAGGTTACCACTACAACGACCTGGTGTCCCCGCAGTACCTGCACCTCATCGCCAACCTCTCGGGCTGCACCGCCCACCGGCGCGTGAACAACTGCTCGGACATGTGCTTCCACCAGCGGTACCGCACGCTGGACGGCACCTGCAACAACCTGCAGAGGCCCATGTGGGGCGCCTCGCTGACGGCCTTCGAGCGCCTGCTGAAATCGGTGTACGAGAACGGCTTCAACACGCCCCGCGGCATCAACCCCCACCGGCTGTACAACGGCCACGCGCTCCCTGCGCCCCGCCTGGTGTCCACCACGCTGATCGGGACGGAGGCTGTGACGCCGGACGAGCAGTTCACACACATGCTGATGCAGTGGGGCCAGTTCCTGGACCACGACCTGGACTCCACGGTGGTGGCCCTGAGCCAGGCCCGCTTCTCCGACGGGCAGCACTGCAGCTCCGCCTGCACCAGCGACCCGCCCTGCTTCTCCGTCCTGATCCCGCCCAACGACCCCCGCGCCCGGAGCGGCGCCCGCTGCATGTTCTTCGTGCGCTCCAGCCCCGTGTGCGGCAGCGGCATGACGTCCCTGCTCATGAACTCCGTGTACCCGCGCGAGCAGATCAACCAGCTCACGTCCTACATCGACGCGTCCAACGTGTACGGCAGCACGGAGCACGAGGCGCGGGGCATCCGCGACCTGGCCAGCCACCGCGGCCTGCTGCGGCAGGGCATCGTGCAGCGCTCCGGGAAGCCGCTGCTGCCCTTCGCCGCTGGCCCGCCCACCGAGTGCATGCGGGACGAGAGCGAGAGCCCCATCCCCTGCTTCCTGGCCGGCGACCACCGCGCCAACGAGCAGCTGGGCCTGACCAGCATGCACACGCTGTGGTTCCGGGAGCACAACCGCATCGCCGCGGAGCTGCTCCGCCTGAACCCGCACTGGGACGGCGACACCATCTACCACGAGGCCAGGAAGCTGGTGGGCGCCCAGGTGCAGCACATCACCTACCGGCACTGGCTGCCCAAGGTGCTGGGCGAGGTGGGCATGAAGATGCTGGGCGAGTATAGAGGCTACGACCCTGGCGTCAACGCCGGCATCTTCAACGCCTTCGCCACGGCCGCCTTCCGCTTCGGCCACACGCTGGTCAATCCGGTGCTTTACCGGCTGGACGAGAACTTCCAGCCCATCACACAGGGCCACCTGCCGCTGCACAAAGCCTTCTTCTCTCCCTTCCGAATTGTGAACGAGGGGGGCATCGACCCGCTTCTCCGGGGGCTGTTTGGGGTGGCGGGGAAGATGCGCATGCCCTCGCAGCTGCTGAACACGGAGCTCACGGAGCGACTGTTCTCCATGGCACACACCGTGGCGCTGGACCTGGCGGCCATCAACATCCAGCGGGGCCGCGACCATGGGATCCCGCCCTACCACGACTACCGGGTCTATTGCAACCTGTCGTCGGCGCACACCTTCGAGGACCTGAAAAACGAGATCAAAAACCCTGAGATCCGGGAGAAGCTGAAAAGGTGAGCTTGACATACAGGGGTGGGGTGGAGCCCTGCTGGGTGCCCCACTAGGTCGTGTGTATCAGGAAGAGACTCTCCCAAGGAAGTGCAGAGAGTCCAGCCCTGAAGACCTGCAGGGAGGGGACAGTCCAGGAGTGGCTGCAGTCACCTCCCCCAGTCTTATTCTGTGTCCCAGAGATGAGCTTTGCCTGGCTGTAGTTTTCAGCGCAGAGATGAGTTGTATTTCTGTCTGGGGCTAGACTGGGGAGTTTACACAGAGACACTGGACCCGAGACCCAGGCTGGCTGGGCCTTCAGGGAGGAGGATCCTGTGCTCTGGTCAGGAGCAGGGAGCAGGGCAGAGTGTGGCCTTGGCAGAGGGTCCTCGGATCTTGGTGCTTGTAACCTCTTCCCCACGCACCAGGTCATGTGGGCAGCCTCGTGGGTGGCCTGTGAATGGCGCAGGCTTTAGGGCACAGCTCTGCTGTGTTCTGGGGCAGAGCTCTCCAGGTGCGCACCAGGCCCTCAGACCAACCAGGCAGCCAAATGGACAAGGTTCTCAGGTCAAGCAGATGCCCAGGTTCTGGTCAGGCTCAGGCTCCCAGACCCAGGCCTGTTCCCTGTCCTGGGGCCTCTGCCACAGTGGATTACTCTGAATAGTGAGTTAAATGTCGAGAGTTCTCTGAAAGTGTAGGCATTCAACAGCTCTCTTTTTGCCCGAGTTCAGGGCTGTCCTTGGCTCATTAACTTCTTTTCTCAGGTTACTTGCGTTGATTTATTTCCGTTCCGTATCTTAAGTAAAAGTAGCCAGTAATGCTTTCCCAGAGTGGTCTTTCATAGTCCCTTGGACTGGAGAATTCGGTCTACAGGTCATTGTGTATTTAAGATAGTCTAATTCCCATTTGAAAGAATTCTTTTTAGGGCAGCACCTGTGGCTTAAAGGAGTAGGGCACTGGCCCCATATGCCAGAGGTGGCGGGTTCAAACCCAACCCCGGCCTTAAAAAAAAAAGAATTCTTTTTAAAAATTCTTAAGACACATTTCTCACATTGTTTTGTCTCCAGTTTGCTCTTAAATTACTTGACACTGAAGTTAAGACATAAACCCTGTCAAGATCACCCTGGACCTTCTGAGGAAAAAGGACTTTTTTCTTGTGACCTCAATTTATGGATAAGTGAACACATGTTCTATTAAGTTTAAAATGTTCCAGTGTTCACTTAATAGTGTTAAATTGCTGGTGTAAGGAAATGCACACGTGCTCCTGCAGTTGGTCATAGTTCTGCTTTCCTGGGATTTGTGAACTGTCTGTACTTTCTGTGCTCAGGTCCCCTTTGTCCTCCGACTAACCCAGATTACTTTCCCAGTCAGTTCTCATTTGCCAAACGGATTTGCAAAACAGTTCAGAGGAAGGAACCAGCCACCCGACTGGCACTGCTTGCTGCTCGGGGGACCCAGGCCTTGCTGTACGCCGGATAGTAGTGAAAATGTGGGAGGTCATTCGCCCCCACACTGAATGACTCGTTTATTTTCTGTCTCAGCCCAGTACTGACTCAAGGGGAAGGGACGTGAACATGAGAAGTTAAATGGAAACACAGGCCTGGGGGCTGGGAGGACTTCTCAGGGCAAAGGGTTTCCAGCAGGCCTGGGGGAACAGCATGCGCCTGTGCTTCGGGGGAACATGGCTGGTGCAGGGCTGGGCTGGCACTGGCGCTAACCCTGAGCCCTCTGACCCATCTGAGTCCTTGAGGTCCTTGGGCTGGAGTGGAGGCTCCCAACTCCTGTTTCCACCCCACAGTGTCTGAGGAATGTGGGCACTCCACCCACAGCGGTGGGTCCCTCCAACAGGCGGGGTGGGCACAAGAGGGGAGGCCGCCCCAGCGGGAGCCATTCCTCTGGGAAAGCCCACGCTGACTCTGGTGGCCCCTCCTGTGTTGTCCTCAGCCACAGACCATATGCTGTGGGTCCTGACCAGAGCTCCCTTCCCAGGGGACATCTGAGTGCTGGAGGTTCAGCACAAAAGTCACTGAACTTAGAAGAAACGGGCACAATTTGAGAGACTAAATACTGGTTTAAAGGAATCTGTGTTTATTCTGCTGTGAGATGACCACTGAGGCCACAGCATATGCTGTTTGTTCACTGAGCCACAAACTCTGTCCGCCCTGACCACAGGCTGGTCCTCAGCACTGCTTCCAGCTTTGTGGGAAAGGATGGTCATAATTCAAAATTTTTTTATAAATTGAGCTTCAAATAGCAGCTGAAACTACTGGTGTCTACTACCTAATAGAGTTATTAATTCAGACAAGAAAGGTTTGTGGTGGAAGTTTATTTAGTTCTTTGAAAGCATACATTTCTGAGGAATTAGAAGTTAAAGAAAATGCTTATTCTTAAACATTTACATCTTAGTTTTGCCTTACCCTTGCTTAGCAAACATTTTCTTTATTTCAAATATATTTTCAATATTTAGTAGAATCAACTTTTATTCTTCTAAAAATGCATCTGTAACTATATATAGTTCATGAATACATTTATGAAAGGTTTGACGGGATTAAGCTGTAAATAGTTGTCCCTGAAAAACAGAGAAAGTGTGGTTTAAATTTTCTTGTGTGTTCCTGGCATTGCTATATTTCTTATAACAAATGAGGAGATTTCATATGAGACAGAAAATAGGAAAAATCCTTCTACGTATAATGGGTGATGCTTCTAAGAAAGTTGGATTTCCTTGTTAAGCACCAGTCTAATCCGCACAGTGACCACAGGACGGAGATGGTGACTTAGCTGTACTGTCCGGTGAACTGACACTCTCTTGTCACTTTCCAGGTTGTACGGCTCCACCCTGAACATCGACTTGTTCCCAGCCCTTGTGGTGGAAGACCTGGTCCCCGGCAGCCGGCTGGGGCCCACTCTGATGTGTCTGCTCAGCACACAGTTCAGGCGCCTCCGTGACGGGGACAGGTAAGCACAGTATGGCTGGCAGGGCAGGACTTGTCTACACATAGCCTGCTTGGGGATGGCTGGACGTAGCCTACTGGCAGGACAGGATACTCAGGCCCTCAGCCTGTCCTGGGGCTCAGGAAGGGAAGGGGCACCCTTGCTGAGGATGATGGGGAAGCCTCACACCTTGTCCTGTGGGGTCAATGGCCTCAGGCTGGCCTTATGACATTTCAGATCATTACCCCCCAGTCCAAAGCCTCTTCCATGTCCCTTCTCTTACACAAGCATTTCTACTCCAAGCAGCCATACAACTAAGCCACTGTGGGGCGTTAGAGGAGGTAGAGCTTCTGGGAAGAATTTTGGTTTTCGACTTCAGTTGGAGTGTTGGGAAGGTGGGTCTACCTGCTGTTCAGCCACTCAGCAGCTAGCTGCCTGCCTAATGGTTTTTCTTTTAAACAAGTGGCCTGGTTAGAAGAGCTAACCCTGTCCCTCCTCGTTCCAGATTCTTGCTTTTGTTTCTGTTTTTGAGCAGGCAGTGTGAGCACAGTCAGTCGGTTTTTCAGTGATACCTGACTTAAAGCAAGGCTCCGGAGAGGGGTGGTTCAGTTCCAGCCTTCCCTGACACTCTCCTTTTGGGCCAGGTTGTGGTACGAGAACCCCGGGGTGTTCTCCCCCGCCCAGCTGACGCAGATCAGACAGACCTCTCTGGCCAGGATCCTGTGTGACAACTCGGACAACATCACCCGTGTGCAGAGGGACGTGTTCAGGGTGGCAGAGTTCCCCCATGGCTACGGAAGCTGCGACGAGGTCCCCAGGGTGGACCTCAGGGTGTGGCAGGACTGTTGTGAAGGTGCGTGTGGCCTGCTCCCTCCTGTGTGCGGCCCCACCCCCTTCTGCATGTGGCCCACCCCTTCCTGCGTGCGGCCCCGCCCCTCCTGCATGTGGCCCCACCCCTTCCTGCGTGCGGCCCCGCCCCCCACGTTCAGCTCCGCCCCTCCTGCGTGTGGCCCCACCCCCTTCTGCATGTGGCCCGCCCCTCCTGCGTGTGGCCCCACCCCCTCCTGCATGTGGCCCCACCCCTTCCTGTGTGCGGCCCCGCCCCCCCCACGTTCAGCTCCGCCCCCTGTGTGCAGCCCCGCCGCCCCGCGGGTCTTTGTGGTTGCTGGTTCTCGGGAAAGCTCAGCACTGGCCTCGTTACGTGTGCGTGTCCTCACAAGACTGAGAATTGGAAGCAGCTTTTAGCTGCAGAGTACAGCCCCAGGAAGTGTACTGCGGAGCCAAAAGTGTGAACAAAGAAGAGGGGATTTTGAGGAATTTGTAGTGACAAGGCACGATACACTAACAGAAACACTGTCAAAGGAACGGGACACCCGGCTCTAGTAAGGCGTGCTCTTTAGACCTGCTGTGGCCGTGACCCCGCTCGTGGGGGCCTGCGTGCTCCCACCCACGGGCAGAGATGGTGTGGGCAGCACCAGACGCGTCACGTTCTTGTAACCGTCGTGCAGGTGTTGTCGGCGTCCATCATGACGTGCGTGACTGCGTCTCAGGAAGTCGGTGCTGGCAGGTGTGGGGTGGTCTCACCAGCAGGGCCTGGGAGCCGTATGTGCCCTGTGGGGCCAGCGCCATCCGCCCCAGACCGGGGTGCCGTCACGGCCACCTCTCAGTCATTTTCCTGCTTTGCATTCTGAAATCCCACTCTGGTTAACCTCAGTTTCCATTTTCTAGTGTCACTGTAATTTTGGCTTTATTCAAACTATGATCAGAGCCAGTGGAAGGGCAGCAAGCCTGGGGCGGGCCGCGCTGCTGTGCACTGGGACCGCAGGGCTGCCCGGGCCTCTGGTAGCCTCTGGCCACGGCTGCTTCATGGTTCCAGAACAGACGCACAGAGTTCAGAGAGTCCAGCTGTGTTCTCTCCCGCCTCACTTTTCCTAGAGTGGGTTTTGCTCAGAGGGGGATTTAACTTAGTGTTGAAATCTGCGTTTTGGATAGAGCTGATTTTTAAGGCTCCTGCCAGTGTCTGTGAGTGCGTGAGGCGTGGGGTGCATCTGTGAGCACCATCCCATCTCTGTCTCCTCATCTGTCTTGTAGAACTCACATAAAAGAATGCAAAATTGTGCTTGCTATATACCCAGTTTTCAAAATCATCTTTCTTGTTATCACATCTGCCAGAAACCAGTACCTGTTTTGTTCTCTCTGGTTTATGAAGTTTAATTTTTTTTTTTTTTTTTTTTTTGAGACAGAGTCTCAAGCTGTCACCCTCAATAGAGTGCTGTAGTGTCACAACAACCTCAGACTCTTGGGCTTTAGCAATTCTCTTGCCTCAGCCTCCCAAGTACCTGGGACTATAGGCGCCCACCATAATGCCTAGCTGTGTATTTTTTTTCTTTTTGCAGTTGTCGTTGTTTTAGCAGCCCTGGGCTGGGTTCAAACCCTCCAGCTCTGTTGTAAAGCTGGTGCCACCCGGATTTATGAAGTTTAAAATGCTTTTGACAAGCATTGTGGCAGAAAATTCAGTCTGTGTTTACAGAAATTTGTTCCCTTTAAATCCTGTTGTCTTCAAGCTGGTGCTGTGGCTAGGAGGAGGCTGAAGCAGGAGGATCGCTAAGCCCAGGACTCCAGGCTGCTGTGAGCTGGGGTCCCACTGCTGCACTCAGCCTGGGGGACCGAGCAGGACCTCCCCATTTTCTGACAACTTCATCAGGTTATCAGAAGGAGCTTTGGTTTTTTGGTTCTTCTGCTCATAAAATCCAAAGTTCCTTAACCGACGAGGTGCCTTGTCACCTGGCACGCACTACCGCCTAGCCGTGGGTGGGACTGTTGTGGAAGCCTCACCGCTCTTTCTTCCTTCTTTAAACAGCTGGCAAAGCTTGGAGAATGCTTGCCGAGCTTCTCTTCTCATTTCACTCTAGTGGCCATGTCTAAAAAAGAGCAGAAAAATAACCAAAGATTTGGGTTTGATAAAACCAAACCCAGTGTCTATTCCACTTTATAAAAAAGACATTGAAAGTGAACCAGTTTCAATTCACAGTTTATAAAAAAGACATTGAAAGTGAACCTTCTGGGCTGCCCCTTGATCATTTTGGTATTTTTACACAAGCACAACTCCTGCATACACAAGAAACCTGAGAAGCAACTCCTGGGTAGGTCGCTTCTTTTTTTTGAACAGAGTCAAGAATTATAATTTCTCTGTGGGGGTTAATTAGCCCTGAGGAAGAACACACATATGTATACACAGCTGGGGGGAGGGGTCATTGCAATAACTAAAGTATCACAGGAAACTTCCACCTTACATTTTGCAATATATGACTCTCCCTTTATGCAAGTGTAGCGATGTATGTGTGTGTGTATATGTACATACAGTGCCCGCCACACATAGCTAGGTGTACGTGTACGAGTGTGTGTGTACGTACCTACAGTGCCTGCCACACATAACTAGGTGTATGTGTACGAGTGTGTGTGTGTATGTACATACAGTGCCCGCCACACATAGCTAGGTGTATGTGTACGAGTATGTATGTGTGTGTCTACGTACATACAGTGTCCACCACACATAGCTAGGCGTATGTGTACGAGTGTGTGTGTGTATGTACATACAGTGCCCGCCACACATAGCTAGGTGTATGTGTACGAGTATGTATATATGTGTGTACATACATACAGTGTCCACCACACATAGCTAGGTGTATGTGTACGAGTGTGTGTGTGTACATATATACAGTGTCCACCACACATAGCTAGGTGTATGTGTGTGTGTACATACATACAGTGCCAGCCACACATAGCTAGGTGTATGTGTACGAGTATGTATATGTGTGTGTACATACATACAGTGTCCACCACACATAGCTAGGTGTATGTGTATGAGAGTGTGTGTGTGTGTGTGTACATACATACAGTGCCCACCACACATAGCTAGGTGTATGCGTACGAGTGTGTGTGTGTGTGTGTGTGTACATACATACAGTGCCCGCCACACATAGCTAGGTGTATGTGTACAAGAGTGTGTGTGTGTATATGTGTGTGTACATACATACAGTGCCAGCCACACATAGCTAGGTATATGTGTACGAGTGTGTATGTATGTGTGTACATACATACAGCGTCCGCCACACATAGCTAGGTGTATGTGTACGAGAGTGTGTGTGTGTGTGTGTACATACATACAGTGCCAGCCACACATAGCTAGGTGTATGTGTACGAGAGTGTGTGTGTGTGTGTGTGTGTGTACATACATTCAGTGCCTGCCACACATAGCTAGGTGTATGTGTACTAGTGTGTGTGTGTGTGCGCTGCTGTGCATGTCACAGTGAATGGTTATATAATGTGAGTGTGTGAATGTGTGTATGTCTGCATGTGAGTGTGTATGTATACATATGCATGTACACAATGCACGTGTTTTTCTCAGCTAGCCAAGAAAGTGGCAGGCATCTTGCCACTTTCCTCCTAAATACTTAGTGTGTGTGATCTAAAACTGTGTGGCTTTTCTGAGACCGTGTGGAAGAACAGCGTGAACACTCAGAACACTCAGGCTTTTGGGTCTGACGCGGAAGCCGGATGGTTAGCCATGGAAATAAACCTCAGACCACTTAGTGGAGCTGTGTGTGGCTTTGGGGCCTGGGCGGAGGGTCATTGAAGACACATGTTGCTTCCTCCTGCCAGCCAGAGGGGTCGGTGCCATTCTCAAGGAGACAGGCAGCAGTGTGGGCGTCCCTGCTCTGTGGGGAGGCTATAGGATTCTGAAAAGAGCTGTGTTTGGCCTCTGCCTGGACTCCCTCCCAGGCCTCTCCAGGTTGAAGAGGACACGAGACAGATGAGAAACCCCCTCACTTTGCTGTAGAGAGTGTCAGTAGTGCCTGGGGCCCGTGGGAGACATGGCACTGGGGGCCCCTCCCTCACCCAGGGGTGTAGGCAGGAGACCTCCCCCCAGTGAAGCCTGGAAGTACAGTGCAGGTGGCCATGGGAGGGTCACAGGTGCCCCAGACCCTGAGGGTCCCACCTGCTTGGGGTGGGAGGAGCCACCCATAACAGCATGGTGGGCAGCATGGGTGTCTTCAAGTGGGTCAGCTGTTTTTGGAGACCAGCTGAGTGGTGAAAGGGCGGGGTGCAGGTGGAATGCAGTCCTGGAACAGGGAGGACTCAATCTCAGAACAGCTGGCGAGTTTGATGAGGTCGCTTCTTTTGCACCTGACATGGCTGCCACGGTTTGTTTCATAAAGATTGCTCGTGTCTGACAAGAGACAGTAAGATCCGTGTGGTCAGCAGCCAGCATGCCCCTTTGTGTGTTCGTTGTAGACTGCAGGACCAGGGGACAGTTCAACGTGTTTTCCCACCATTTCCGAGGCAGACGGTCTGTTGAATTCAGCTACCAGGAGGACAAGCCAGCCAAGAAGAGGCGGCCACGGGAGATGCTAAGGTCTGGGCCACTGAGAGGGCAAACCAGGGGGAGAGGGGCCCTCTGCTGTGGGGATGGGGCGGCCTACTCAGGGCTACTCAGGAATGGGCACACACTCAGAACACACTCAGACTTGGGCCTGGATGAAAGGAGGCTGCTGGGAATCTCCTGGGGTAACGTTTTGCTCCCTTCCCCTGTGGCAGTTTTGGGAAACATGGTCCACGTCTCAGCAATGCCACCTCAGGCCTCGGGGAGCACTCGAATGGACTAGGAACGAATGACTTCAAGGAGTTTGTTCTGGAAATGCAGAAGACCATCACAGACCTCAGGAAGCAGGTGAGGGCCTCAGGCTCAGCTTCTTTTCCTCTAGGAACACTCCCTGCCTGTGGGGCCCTGGCCAGGTCCAGTCCCAGCCCCCATGGGCCCTGTGCCCCTGGGAAAGCCACTCGTGCAGGTGGGGCCCTTCCAACTGCCGTCTTCAGGCTCCTTGCGCCTCAGGGCCTGGGTGGTGGGTACTTGGGAGTGCTGGCCAGGTGACTGCAGCAGGGACGCTGTCCTGCCCAGGTGTGACGCTGTAAGAACTTGGCAGTGGGGCTGGCCAGCTGTGGTCAGGAGGGAGTGTCTGCTCTCTGTCCATTTGACCGGGTGTAGGCGTCTGTGTCAGGGCAGCAAGGGTTTCAAGCTGGTCTCCCTGCTGAGGCCCCATCCTAGAGCTGACTTGGCTTCCCCCACTCCTACGTGGGCTGTGAGAGAAGGGACGTGTGCGTCCCTGTAGTGTGGGTGGGACGGACAGGCACACCGTGTCTGGTCTGGGCACTTGGAACAACTCGTAGCTCAGTTCCTGCGCGAGGGACGCCCAGCCTCCGGCTTGGGAGGGACTTCAGTGGGTTCCTCGTGCAGGGGAGGTGTTTTGGTTGCTGTACACCCCCCACCCCCCGTGTCCCGACCCCACCCCCATCCTGCTGATGCAGGTCCTTCTGCCCACTGGTGGAGTAGACGGCATGGAGGCCCCGTCCAGCCCTGTGTGGGTACCGCACTCCACGGGAGCAGACGGACCTGGGTTGCTGCCTGGTGCAGGGAGGGCTGGGGGAGACCAAGTCAGACGGGGGGGGCAGACATCCAGACCTGTGGGCACAGTCTGGGGGCCCATGGGACACACTGGGACGACAGTGCAAGGGCAGGAGCCATGCCTACCATCTCAGTTCCATCCCAGGAGAATGGGCAGGTGCCCCAGGTAGCATGTGGGGCAGGAAAGGTGGAATTTCCACTGTGATTTCTGTGACCCTTGCAGCTTGGGGAGTGCAACCCATGGGTGTTCCCCTTGCCTCGTGGTTGACACTCTGAGACCTGCCAGACAGCCTCAGCCACAGACGCCTGGGGCCTTGGTGGGGCAGGCCTGACTAGAGGCCCCAGCCTCTGTCCCACAACTCTGAGGCCACGGGGACCCTTCCTCTTTCTCTTTTCAAGGGGAAAGTCCTGAGCCTGGGTAGGTATGTGCTTCCCAGTGACTGACACAGGAAGATAGTCTGGGTTTGCTCAGCCAGAGACTGACAACGCCTTGGGCCGTGTGACATCTGTGTCATTGCGATGCTCTGGCCTTGTGTGGGGAGAGACGTTTTAATTGGATGGAAACATGCAGGGGTCTAAGTTATCACGGCCGGCACTGTCCCTACTCAAAGTGGACCACCTTACCTGGGGCCAGACAAGGTTTGGGAGGTTTGTTGGGAGAGTTGGGGTGGTCATGATGGATGGTTTAAGTCCATTCCAGAGCTCATTGCACTGTCTGCACTCCCCCAGCCCCACAGGACGGGGTGTGAGGAAGGCGAGTGTACTCAGACCACGTGGGAGTGGCTCCCGCTCCCTGGCTCCACCCGGCCCGCAGGAGGTGGGGAGGTGGTCTTTGTTCCGGGTGCCTTTGTTTCAGGGAAGAGCCCAGGGTTTATCAGGAGAAGGAGGGAGACCCCATACTGGGCATTATGAGCCAGGCGCTCCTTTGGAAGTACAGTGCAGAACGTTTTTGTCGTCTGACTAATTCTTGCTCTCACAATCCTTTGAGAATCCTCCCCTGTCCAGGGCACTCCTGTGACCCCTCAGTGGTCAGTCTCGTCGTCAAGCTTTCTTGTAGCTGCCTCTACTATCCACAAGTAAATTTGACATTCCATAGAAATCCTTCAGAGATTCATCTCAAACAGGGTTTATTATTTAAGGCATTATTGCAAGTGAAGGAAATGTCTAGTGCAGGAGCCGAGCTGCTGCGCTGAGTTGACAGTGAACATTTTTGCTGCAGATAAAGAAACTTGAATTGCGCCTCAGCACCACAGAGTGCATGGATGCCAACGGCGAATCTCACGCCAACAACGCAAAGTGGAAAAGAGATGCTTGTAGCCTCTGTGAATGCAGAGTGAGTGTGGGGTCTGTCGTCAGGGCCAGGTCACACCAGGGACTAAGTGCCAGCTGGGACCGCTCTGCGGAGCCTGGGGTCAGAATGAGGCTCCTCCTGCCACCCGTGCTGGGCTCCATTCATCCTCACCCCGACAGGTGCCTGCTGCAGCACAGAGGGTGACCCCAGGGCTGCACAGGCGCCACTTGCCCCCAGTGGCAGCAGAAACACCATGAGGCCCACAAATTCAGCAGACCAGGCTCCTCCATGCAGGACACTGCTCTGCCAACATGGCCTCTGTCCCAGCGGTGGGGGGCAGGGGTTGCCAGGCCGTAGGAGGAACTGTCCACCCCTGGGTGTGGGGGTAGGTGGGGACAGGCCCAGCTGCCCTGGTACTGCAGGGAGCAGACAGCCAGCCTCATCCCAGGCTCAGTGAGAAGCCCAGAGCAGAATGTTGGGAGGCAGATGGCAAGTTTGGGGGCCCAGTCTGGGGACCCTCAGGTGCCATGGACGTTGGGAGAGGGCATGACAGTGTCCCTGGGCTAGGCGGAGTTGGGAAGGACAGGCCAGGAGGCAAGAAATCTGTCTCTTGCGTCTCTGATCTGCTCCAATTCCCAGCAACAGTTCAGATCCTGGGGAGGGGGCAGGTGTGCCCAGCTGGTGGTCCTGGTGCCTTCTGAGTGTGGAGGACAGGTCAGAGCAAACCCACAGGAGAGTAAGACACCTGCACGCAGTCCACGCGGGGCAGGGCAGGAGGGGACCCAGGGCAACGTGCGGCCATCCCAGAGTTGACAGCTGACCTCTCTCCTCCAGAATGGGCAGGTCACCTGCTTCGTGGAAGCCTGCCAACCTGCCGCTTGTCCAGCACCCGTGAAAACTGAAGGAGCCTGTTGTCCAGTCTGCTCACAGAGCACTGCAGAGGGAACGCCGTAGGCTCTGGTCTGGCTCCTGGGGGTTGTCTGCGGAGCCATCATGACATCAGGTGGCCGATACAGGCAGCTGCAGACCAGAGGAGACACCGGAACTCTCAGCATTCCATGGCCACGTCATCTGGTGCTGTCACAGGTGGGGCAGGCGGCTCTGAGCATCCATGGAGAGGGAGGCACAGCAAGTGCATGGACGGGGGAGCAGACACACGGCTGAACTTTGTGTTAGATTTCTCAGGTTTTTATTTAATTCTTTTAAAACGAAAAATTGGTGCTACTATTAAATTGCACAGTTAAACCATTTAGGCTCCTAAATTGATTTCACCTGATAACACCATTCTTTTTAATAATTAAAGCAGAATACCTCTAAATTTCAGTGCTGCCTGGTTCCGGTGCTGGGAACATAGAGGTGTGTTCTTGCATGTGGGGGGAGCTGGCAACTGCCGGAGTGGGCGTCACTATTAAAAATGAAGTTAGTGTGTGGCGAGTGGGATGGCGTCTCTCTTCTGAGAGCATCAGTGGGAGGCAGGCTCATGTGCAGGGCGTTCCCAGTGCCTCCGTCATCCGGGGTGGCCATTTCCCCCGGGCTCTGTCACGCCTCCCCACTCATCGGCATCTACCCCAGGACAGACATCCTTTGCACATCCTGTGACTGCTTCAGCACATTCCGTGCGTGACAAAGATGTTAATAAGCCACATCTAGAAACAGCTGGTTTGCACGTGTGACTTGCTGATGTCCTGCCTTGTGAGCCGAATGGTGACAAGACCAACACCTACCAGGGGCCCACTGTGTGTGTTGGCGGGTCTGGGGATGGCAGGCTGTCGTTTTGTCTAATTTCAGGTGTGTAAGTGCATTTAAAAAAATGAATCCCTATACCTCATTTGTACTTTTAAAATGCATGATATTTTATGAAAATTTAGATGGGACAGAAAAACCATTTCTTCTATGCAAAATTTCCTATAGAATTCAGTAACTAGCAACTGCCATACCTCACAGGCTCCCTCTTTAATTGATTGAGACCTTCCCTTTTGTCCTACATATGAAAGGATCTGTGTTATGAGGAGCCTCTCCCTGAACAGGCGAGTTCAGTACACACCCTGGGCACCCATGAGCGTCAGGCTCTGAGATGGGGACTCGGGAAAGGCTGCTCTCCTAGAGCCCTGGCCCAGGGGGCAGAGGAAGAAGACTGAGGTCACAGGTGGCTGGTGTCCAAATTGGTGGCATGACACTAAGACTCATTGGGGGCAGGGTTCCGTGCAGTTCCTGGCATGGTTGGGCACGTGCTGTGTCCAGTATGATTTGCACATGAGCTGTGTTCTAGCACGAGCACCCTTCCCACAGGAGGAGACATGAGGGGTGTGGGCCCCAGTCCAGCTGGGAGAACAATCACAGGGTTTGATGAATCAAGTCTTGACTGCTTCTTCTGTTACTAAGCAATAAGAACTAGCTGGTGTTTCATGACATATGGGAGAGATTTCTGTAAAATAGGATGTATTTGTCTAAAAGCTGATGGTGTCATGTAGGTCTCTCAGGTATACAGACAACAACACATTCTATATTCTGGGGGGGGTTTGCCGTCTCCTAAATGCCCTGGAGACCTTCACTGAGGTCACGTGTGCAGCAGCCGACAGCTGTGTTCTCTAAGTGGCAGGGTAGGAAGCCAGCTGTGATTCACAAAATCCTGTAATTCTAATTCAAACCAAATGTCTGCAGAAACACCAGTGTGAGAGGATACACATTCTCAGAAGCAGTGGGCAGCCTGAGTGGACGTTTTCAGCAGCCACATTGGGGACTGCTGTAATAAGAATCAAAGTGTACATATTTACTTTCTGACTGCAGCCAACAGCCAAGTGCCTTTTATGATCATTGTATCCAGAGCATTACCAAAGAAATGTTTGCACTATGTAATGCCTTTCAGTTCAAATAAATGGGCCACATTTTCAAATGGAGACTGGTGTTTTTTTTTGTTGTTTTTTTGTTTGTTTGTTTTAACCTTAAACTGGTAAATGAAGCTAAAACTTGATCTCCAGGTGAGGTCAAGAACAAGAGAAAGAAAGGTGAGTCCTGGGAAGAAGCCAAGAACTATACTAGTCACTAATGATTGTATATGAAAAAAGGGGGGATTATTTTAAATGGACTTTTTCAGAGTAGCCAGGAAACTTGAACTAGACCGAGGCCATCTGCTGACCTTTTGATCTTGGGCAGGTAAGAGTTAAGCTTGGGCCTCCAGAAGCTTTTGTGGTTGGATATTTACCTGCAGAGAGGTGTACCATACACTCTGACCCTTGACCCCAAGTGCAGATGTCCTCATTCTCAAAAGCAGGATGCAAATAGGTGCTGGGTGGGCGGGCACAGAAAACCGACCTTCCTTCCACAGCCACATGTCAGCTGTGGCTCTGTGCCCAGAAGCAGGTCACTGCCTATGACTTTTGATCCCCTGGGTTTTGGGTGGGCGGGGAGCTGTTGCTGCTCTGAAGGAGACTGGAAGGATTCGAGATCTCTGCAGAGCCTGGAGAACAATACTGTATATATTATCAGCAAAATAAATATTAGGGGAAAAATAAATGTTACATTAAAGCTGTCAATTATTTAAAAATGTGAAAGAGGAAACGTGAGCTCCCTCCATGGACACATTACAAGAGGATGTGCCAGACCCTGTCAGGCCCGGCCCAGGTCCCAGGAGGACTTTGCTCATACCAAGTGCTGAGCCCAGAGCTGCTACTACAGCCCGATGTGGATTTGTGGGTAAAGACCCCACAGCTCTTTTGTGACATGCTGTTGAAATTTCATGGGGGGCGTGAACAGACGTCAATCCTACTCGATCCTGAGTACTCCAAGATGAGAGTGAGCTGCGGTGCGAGGGCGCCTCGGCTGGAAGTCGGCAGAAACACCAGACTAGGGGAAGGGGCTGGCTCTGCCCTGGGGCTGCAGCAGCCCGAGTAGCCCCCTCCTCGGGAGTAGCCACCTAGCCCCAAGCATCTGGAGCCCCTGCATGTGGCCCTCGGTCCGTGAAGGGTCCAGTCATGGTCTGTGCATGGGCCGAGGGCTCTCTTCTGTCCAGCTGTGCGTGCACAGTGGGTATAGTTGTGGCCCAACCCTGTCCCTGAGGCCAGAAGTCACAACTCGAGGCTGCAAAGGAGCCATGAATGCCGCTCACCAGAAGGATAGACATAGTAGGGCCTTTCCTCATCGGCATTTCACACAGAGGGAAACATCCAGAGAATGGGTGCTACATAGTAACCTAGACGAAGTGCACAGTATAAGCCTAGCAATGATTAATGACTTGGATATTACCTTAAAGCAAGTAAAATGGATAGAAATATTCCTATTGCCTTTTGTTAATACTTGACACCTGCTTCTGGTGTGCAAAATTACTCATCAAACGACATAAATGTAGGCAAAGCTGGGAGATACTATGGGTTTGGTTCTGAAATACCATTATAAGGCAAATATTACAACAGGATCACACCAATTGCTCAGGCTCCCAGTGCATGCATCTAAAAGTTATGTCTACACAATACTAAGTGTCCAGTAACTCTGGGTCTACAAAATCAACATACGAAACTTAATTAAAAATGCTTTATTGCTAAAAAATGCTAACAGCTATCTGAGCCTCCAGCAAGTTGAAGGTCCCGCTGGTGCTCACTGCTCAGGTGAGTGGCTGCTGAAGGCTGGCGTGGTGGTGGCAATGTCTTTTTTTTTTTTTGCAGTTTTTGACTGGGGCTGGGTTTGAACCCGCCACTTCTGGTATATGGGGTTGGCACCCTACTCCTTTGAGCCACAGGCGACTCCCCTATGGCAATTTCTTGAAATGTGACAACAATGAAGTTTGCTGCACTGGTCGCAAAACCGCAAAACCTTCCTTTCGCGGTTTTCTCTGTAGTGTGCATTGCTATCTGATGACACTTTATGACACTTTATCTGCAATAGAAGTTGCTTCAAAATTGGAGTCAGTCCTCTCAAACCCTGCCACTGCTTTGCCACCTAAGCTTTCCTAATATGCTGAACCCTTCATTGCCATTTCAGCAATGTTTATACCGTCTTCTCCAGGGGGAGATTCCATCTCGAGAAACCACTTTCTGGGCTCTTCCCTCAGGAGCAGCTCCTCGCCTTTCAAGTTCTACCCTGAGATGCACGGTTCAGACCCATCTTCAGGCTCCACCTCAGATCCTAGTTCTCTTGTGTTTCCACCACATCTGCAGTCATTTCCTCCGGGAAGTCTTGAACTTCTGAAAGTCATACATGAGGATTGGACTCAACTTCTTCCTAACTTCTGTTAATGTTGGTATTTTGACCTCCTGGGAATCTGGAATGGTGAATCCTTCTCTGAAGGTTTTCAGTTTTCTTTGCGCAGATCCAAGCAGAATCACTGTTTGGCAGCCATAGCCTTACGAAATGTGTTTCTTAAATAATCGGATTTGAAAGTCTAAATTACTCTTTGATCCATGGGCTGCAGCATGGATGATGCATTAGCAGGAGTGAAAAGATCTCCTCGTATGTTTCCACCAGAGCTCTGGGGTGACCAGGTGCATTTTCAGTGAGCAGAAATATTGTGAAAAGAACCTTTTTTCCTGAACGGTAGGTCTCGGCAGTGGCCTTAAACAGTAAACCACGTTACAGACAGCTGTGTCGTCATCCAGGCTTCTTGTTCAGAGCACAGGCAGAGCAGGTTTAGCATAACTTTTAAGGGCTCAGGGTTTCAGAGTGGTGAATGAGCAGCGACTTCAGCTGAAAGTCAGCAGCTGCATCAGCCCCTGGCAAGAGAGTCGTGCTTTGAAGCCAGGCACCAACTTCTCTGGCTATGAAGGTTCCCAAAGGCTGTTTCATCTACATTGAAAATCTGATGTTTAGTGCACCCACCCTCCTCACTGATCTCAGCTAGATCTGGGTAACTCGTCCAACTCCTCCATCAGCACCTGCTGCCTCACTGCGCTGTGTTATGGAAACGTCTTTCCTCCAACCTCACGGCCAACCTCTCCTCGCAGCTTCCTCACCTTTCAGCCTTCACAGGACTGAGAGTCAGGGTTAGGCTCGAGGGAATGCTGGCTGGTCTGATCTCCCGCTCACACTCCCCCGTACCAGCAGTCAGGCTGTTTTGTTGCCTGTCACTCTCGTGTTCACTGGACGACACTTTTCTTTGCAGTTACAGCCTGGCTGCCTGGTGCAGGAGAGCTTGCTCTCAGCCTCCACTGAGCTCAGCCGTTTCCCTTTCACTTGCACATTTAAAGGCCATTGTAGGATTATTAATTGTCCTAATGTCATATCAGAGAGGCCTGATGAGCAGGAGAGACAAGGAACGGCCAGTCATACAGAGTGTTTGTGAGTTAAGTTTGCCATCTTATGTGGATGTGGTTCGTGGCTCCCCCAAAATAATTGCAATGGTAAAATGAAAGATCACAGATCAACATAACAGATATAGAAATAATGAATACACTTGAAATGCTGCTGCAATAACTGATCTGTGACCCAGAAACACCCAGTGAACACGGTGCTAGAGAGATGGCACCACTGCACGTGCTCCAGGCAGGGCCGCCACACCCTCCAGCTGTGCCAGACACAGGTCTGGAAGCCATGAAGGGAGGTGTTCCCAGGGCCATTTGGGTTTGACACTGATTCCCTGAGAGGTTCTTACATGTGTTCAGTTGAGCACCCAGATATTCCAGGCAAGGTTCCAGGACAGCGTCTGACATCACAGACTGAGTTCTGTCTAACAGATTTCCTGGTTTTCTGATTCTTCACTTACCCACAACTGCACGAGGACATTCGTGAAACTTGGAGGAGGGGGACAGTCAGAGACAGAGTCTACTCACAGCACAGGGCTTCTGTCCATGGCCACTGAGCTGGACTTGCAGCCAAGTCCTAGCCACACGGCCAGCTGGGAGTTCTGCTTGGAAAGGACGTGAGGCTTATCCTATGATTGTGATGAGAAACAACAGTCCCAGTGGGTGTGGTGACCACACCGCTCCTGCCTGGGCCTCAGACGTCACTCCTGGTGGGCGCTGCCCTCCCTGAATTGTCACTAACATGCCATCTAGTGACTATAACACAGGCAGTAACTTAACTATCAATGCATTTTTGGTTTTCAGCTATTGGGCATGAAGCCCTGATGCTTCAATCATCACTTTGTGAACTTTCATCCACTTGTGTTTATGGCAACAAATATTCTCAAGTCCCAAGCCTAGAGAAGGTGACACTTGACCTACCATGTTTTAACTTAGACGATTCCAGAAACTCCTGTAATGACTGATTTTATGTTTGTGGGATTTGATAAAAATAACTCAGTCTTGGGCTATGAGCGGTGGTTTACACCTATAGTCCTAGCATTTCAGGAGGCTGAAGCAGGAGGATCACTTTCACCCTGGAATTGGAGGCTGGGGTGATCTGCAATGATGACACGGAACTCCAGCCTCAGTGACAGAGCGAGACTCTGTCTCAAAAATCAAAAACAAAAACAAAGCTCAGTCTCTATCTGCTATCACAGTGTCTAGGTTTTCTTGGTTCTAACAATAGGGACTCAGGGCGAGGAAGCTGAGGCTGAAAAACTGCAGAACTTCTCTGTGGTCCCTGATGAATCATGAAAGTCACCCCGACTTAGCACAGGGACCTCAAGTAACATCTTTTCCCCATTTCAACTCTGAACATCAGCCTGGCACAGGCTGCCAGGAAGCCGCAGCCCTCAGGCTCGAGTTTCTGGAGAGGGAGGAAATGTTTTGTGTCCCTTTATTAGGGTGATGACTGTGCAGATCAGGAAGGAGACTTGCTTCTCTGGGTCTGCAGTCTGAGGAAGAGAAGAACCAGGCATCTCTGAATTTCATTTTCTTTCCTGTTCTGACAATGAGCATAAAATTAAGTTTCTTGGAAAATGTTACTTTCAATGTGTTTCACCAAAAACAAAGTCTGTAGTTATTAACCAAAAATTAAAATTCCTAAATTAAATACTTCCATGATGCCATTGTTGCACGCCCTTTGGATTGCGTCTTTCCCCCCAGCATGTACACTCATTTTCTTGTTTTGTCTTCAGGGTGCTAACCACTCAGGACACAAACGGAGCCTCCCTGAGTGACCAGCTGTGCCGTGGCGTCATCGCAGCTCACACAGCCTCCAACTCCAGGGCAGCTGTTTTCTGAGAACGCTCCTGGGAAACATTAATGTTTATATCCTATAAAAAAATCACTGTAACAGATTCAGGATGACTGCTGGCCATTACTTCTTGTAATTATGATTCAGAGTGGGAGGGGGTGACGTAGGAACCGGATGTCTGGTACTGCAGGGACCCCCCTCCTCATGTGCTCCGTGGGGGGCTCTGGCACTGGCGTGCAGGGATGGCCCTGAGTCCAGCAGCCCCATAGCCTCTCGACTCTGTGTCAGGGTCTCTGTCTCCTACAAGGCAGGAGTCTCTGGACCAAGACCCACACCCACCTCCTCTTCCTCCGACACCAGCAGCCTCTCACTTCACCAACTTGGAGAAGATGAATGTCCACGTGGAGTTAGAGCAGGTCGGTTCCATGCTGCACTCACAATACTGATGGAAACGCAGTGTTCTCCACCTTTTCCTCATGGGGTGGACAAAGTCGTGCAACTGTGGAAATCTGAATGCTGAAGTACGATTTCTTACTGGTGCTAAACTACAGTCCCGACTGCAATTCAGAGCCTTTACAAATCTTTTTTTCTTTTGGTAGAGACAGAGTCTCACTTTATCTCCCTGGGTAGAGTGCCGTGGCGTCACACTGCTCACAACAACCTCCAGCTCCTGGGCTGAGGTGATTCTCTTGCCTCAGCCTCCCGAGCAGCTGGGACCACAGGCACCCGCCACAACGCCCAGCTATTTTTTTGTTGCAGTTTGGCTGGGGCTGGGTTTGAACCCGCCACCTTTGGTATATGGGGCCAGCGCCCTGCCCACTGAGCCACAGGCACCGCCCCAAAACCTTTTTTTTTTTTAATTTGTAAAACAGATGCTCCCACAATCTACCCTGTACAGATAACCTGAGATGTCCATGTCAGCGCCTGGCACAGACCCTGAGTTTAATCCGCTTTGTTTGGTCAGGTAAGCGTGGCTTGGCCCCTAGAGGTCTGGCTTCGTGGACCCTCCCCGATGTATCATCAAAATCCCTTAAAAAACCACAATGGCTCACATATCATGCACCTAGGAAGGGGGAAGGTGCTGGGATTCTGCCCTTCATATGCCTGAGTCTAAAGGCAGAGGGTCCTGATGAGAACCATCCCCCTCACCCCAGATTAGAGACCAAGAATGGCTGGCTGCCTCCCACCTGTGCCAGTGAGAACCCTCCAGGCTCCAACCCCCGAGCCTCTCCTCACTGTGGGACCAGACCCTGCAGCGGTCGGAGCCTGTCTTTCCCGCTGTGGGGTCAGCCCACACCTTCTGACCTCACTAGAGTGCTGAAGTGTCCCTGTATCCCCCAGAGCCCCTCTTCAGTCCGTGGAGACCACTCTCTGGGAGTGTGTGTGTATGAGCAAGTGTGTCCTGCATCTGGCTGAGATCTGTTACTGAGCAGTTGTCACCAGGCCCTCCAGGGCAGTTCCTCTCCCCAGCTGGAAGAGGCCTCTGGACAGTTGCATGTGGTCAGATGTTATCTGACCAGGGAGTCCCTGCTTATTCAAACAGCGAGACTCACGCTGTCCCAGCCTCCTCTGGTGATGGCTCCCTGGCTTCCTGGGTGAGAGGCTTTACCTGTAAACTGGTCCTGACAGACTCTTTGTGCCTTTTGCAGAAAACACACCTAAACCTGTGAGACTTCAGGTGAGTGCTGTCCCTATTAATTGCTGTTTGAGCTCAGACAGATTTACATTCAAGCCTCAGTTATCATCTACAAAACTATCTTTCTAATAAGAATTATTTTAATTGAATAAGATCTTGTCAGCGAAAAGAAAAAAGCAAAACATGTACATGTGTGAGCTGCCAGGGCACCTCTGTCAGCAGAGCAGCTCTCGGGGCCAGGCAGGAGCACTGTGGTGACTCCCTACAAGGGAGACTGGTCCAGGCCTGGCTGGAGGCTGTGGGCAGGGACGGTGCACCTGCAGTGGGGAGTTGGGGAGGGGGCGGAGCTGAACCAAAGCCCCTGGGACCTGAGAGGCTCATTCTGGCTGAAACAGGAGTGGGGTTGTTTGCATTTTTTTTTAACATAAAATTAGTAAAGCGCACACTACATCATAAAATAACTGTGTCCATTGTATGACTGACAATTTGGCATCCCGTGAACATTTTTGGAGGCCTCTATAATCTTCATCTTAAGATATTTAACCTCTGCACTTGGATCTCAAGAATTTCTTTCTTCCTTTTTTTTTTTTTTTGTGAGATGGAGCCTCAAGCTGTCATCCTAGATAGAGTGCTGTGGCATCACAGCTCACAGCAACCTCCAATTCCTGGGCTCAAATGAGTCTCCTGCCTCTGCCTCCCAAGTAGCTGGGACTACAGGCGCCCGTCACAACGCCCGGCTATTTTTTGGTTGCAGCCATCATTGTT
>CAUYON010178238.1:0-27685 GCA_963573935.1 Arctocebus calabarensis | reverse complement strand
CATATCACCATATTAAGAGAAACCAATAAAAAGTCATATCAACCCAAAATAAAATGGAAGAGTTAAAAAGACTCTGGCAACTAGATAGCAAGGATCTGCAGGAAGCTCAAGTAAAATTCACTCTGGTGCTCTGTGAGCTCAGGAGGGCGCCCCCCACCCCAGCAAGTAGGTTAGTCTGGAAAGGTTGATGCCTCCTTCCCAACCTTTCCCCTCTGTCACACCCAGTCGCTGGTAACAGTTGTGATCCAGTTTCCTCCAATGAGCAGATGCTCCAGAGGTTTGCACCTGCCTGGGTCACAGTGAGGTCTGTGGCTCCAGAACCAGTCCACTACTCCCTGTCACTGTTTGGCAGGGGGAGGTAAGGCCTGACAACCTGGGGACTTGATAGGGACTGGGACAATTCAGTCAGTTCCAGCCCTGTCCCTGATTGATGTTGCTGCTGGAACAGAACAAGTTCGCAGAATTTATTTCTGTCAAGGCTATTTCCCCTGATCAGACTGGGGCTGCAAATAGGTCTGACTCAGTCTATGAGTTCTAGCCCTTTGTCTCAGCTTTCATCCCCTGAGGGCCAGGTTAGTCTGAAGATAAGAAAAGCAGCCTCTCTGCGAGTATTCTAATCCATGCGCTCTGTCCCTGCCACTACCGCCTCAGGCATATCCTTCACATGCCTTGGTTGCCGGTCCACTCTGCTGGTGGCTACAACCGGAGAAGCCACCCACTTCCCCTGGCTGCCCAGAAGACTGGGATTGTCTCCTCAAAACATCCCTAGGGGTGCAAGCTCTCCTGCTATTGTTCCTGCATCTGGTTGCCCTTTCGTGCCTCAGGAGACCTTCTTTCCAGCCGGGTCTCCTCTTGGCTTATTCCCCTCCCACTACTCCCGACCTGGAAAATCAGCACAGATCAGCAACAGTCCACACCCTGTCCAAACCCTTGAGAAAATCTCCAAGAATTTGGACTCTGGGGGACAGGCCTCCAGACCTCAGGGTGAGAGTGGAGGGGAATACCAGGAACTCCAACTTGCGGGTAGAGAGTATATACAGTTTTATGCCTGGCGGGAGAGTGCCACGGCACCCTAGTAGGGGAAGGAGTTCTGGTTTTTAGAGGGTCTCTCCCATGGGGTAGAGTGAGAGGACATCTGAACTCTGCTCACTTTTTTGTATGGAGGTATGGCGTGTACTGCCTGCTGCTCTCATGGAGGAGGGGACTCCATTCTGCTTGGTGATGTGTTCTATATCTTTTTGTTTGTGTCCTTGAGGTCTCAGGTCACCCCTGTAAGGTTGATGTGTGTTCTTTGACCTTTTCTTTTGGCTCAGATCCAAACCATTGGCTTTCTTGCTGAGTTTCTGTCCTTTAACTCTCCTTCTGGACGGGAACCTCTGTGGAAAGCTGGCTACAGATTGCTATCTTGGCTCCTCCCCCTCATGTAAATATCTTTGTATTGAATAAGAATGGATCATTTGCTTTTAATTTAATGCTTTTTCTTTAAGTTGGTTGTACTGTTAAAGAATAGCACATTGTTGCTGAGTATTCTGAGCAAGAAAATAGTTAAGAACAAGTTAACAGACAGAAGCCCAATTATCGAAAACATAAAAATCCAGCAGAAGAATCTTTGGGTGCTAGATAACCAAGTCTGTTATGTTTGTTATATTCATTAAGTCTTAAAAAAAGAAAAAAAGCAAAATGTGACTATAGGGAAGCTTCATGGGGAATCATGGTATTGACATCAAAGTGCTGTGATTTGTGATTTTAGGAAAGGGGGATTAAACCATTCCTGTTCTAAACAAGGTAGCCCCTCTTCTGGCTTGTTCTTCCAACCAAGAAATGTGCACATGTGTGCGTGGGTATGTGCACTCACATACACATACACGTGTGCATGAATGTGATAAGAAAAGAAGACACATGAAGGTAAGGGAAGGGGAGAGATTGGATGGGGAAGGGAGGGGAAGATGTAAGAGATATTCTTGCAGCCTTGCACTGAGTGGAAATGAAGAGCCATAGAATTACTTCAGGAATAAAAGGAAGGGGGGTGTTGATCTGAACACCAAAGGAAAAAAATAGTGTAAAAATGAACTTCTTTGGCTTCCTTCTTCTATAGTTTTTATTTTTTTAAAAAAAACTATCAGTGTTCTAGAAATTTATTTTAGATACAATAGAATACATGTAAATCATGTAAAATAGTTGAGTGTATGGGAAATATTCTTAATAAACTAAGTCAGATTGGAGTTTCATGTGAGTATGAAAATTTTGGTATTGAATAGGGTGTTGATTTTGTCTTCTCGTGTATCACATATTATTTGTGTGATGCTATTGATAGATTTAAAGAGCACTTCATTAACGTCCTTGTTCAAGATAAAGATTAAAAAAAATTGAGTAGGACAGCATTTTAATGATTTGCATATGAGATTTTATTTTAGGTTTAGGTCAATATTATTCATCAGTCAATACGTTGATCAGTTGCTGATGTGTCTAACTATACAATCATCATAATGTTAGTCATCAGTCAATACTTTGATCAGTTGCTGATATGTCTATACAATCATCATCCCTAGTTATATTTTACAGCTGTTGTAACATCACTGACTTCTTACTGGGTTTCCAATGTTTTACAAAAAGAATATTTCTATCACTGTGGTAATAGAAAGGCAGTAGAAACATGATTTCTTCCCTTGAGAAAACTGAACCCTAGCTAAAGAGATGCTAACATATTGAATAATATGTTTTATTTGATAAAAATCATATGACAGGAGAAATTCAGGGGTATTGATGATAAGGATGATAGGGAACCTCTTTCATTTTACTCGAGCCAGGAAAGGAGATAATTGAGTTGAGTTTTTGAAGACTTTTAGGCTTTGAGTAAAAATATGTCATAAAAAATGTTTACAAGATCAGTGAGCAAAAAAATAGCCAGTTTTGGATTGTTTTCTTTAAATATATATATATAAACATGAACACACACACACACTGTCCCTGTGCTATGCTCCCTTTCCTCCATTGACTCTAAAAAGAAAGGAGGTACTCAACATATGTGGCACTTGGGGACATTACTTTAGGCATTATGCAAAATAAATTATAAGAGAAAGCCCTTAAGGACTCTGGCAATGGTTCACACATTGAGGAGTAGCTTTCAGCCATTTATTTGATCACCATCTGTCCTTCTTACCAGAATATTATTATTAAAATCCATAGGCTACCTCCTCCTTCATCCATCTTTATTTAGGTATTTGGACAAGTGTAAAATTTTCCATATTGACATAATACATCTGGAAATGTGGACATTTTGCATTGTCAAAAGGCACTTCTAGGACCTGAATGTTAATTTGGAAAACAAACTGGTCTCTGGATAATAGGTTCATCTTTTAACTGGGATTGCTTTGGCTTAGTTTCCTAGTTAATAAAGAGTAAGCTTCTGTCTTGAATATAGCCATTATCCTTTGGTCATGTACAGCCTTGGAGAGTTTTCTATTATGCATTTCTTGAGTGGAAAATATTACAAGGAAGTTTTATTAGCCCTTTGAAGTAATTATTTACTAGGAAATTTTGAAAAATAGTGGTATTTGAGGTTGACAGACCTTAGAAATATTATTGGTTATGATAAGCACTGGGAAAAACATGAGTATTGCAAAGAAGACAAACCTTGAATTCAAGATCAAATTTATCTCTACACATTACATATTTATATCAAAATATTTCATATATCCCTTAAATATGTACAGCTATTATGTATCAATAATGTTTTAAAAGGCTGTATAATTTATGAAACAATTTGAGAAAAATAATTTAATTTGAACTTTTCACATTCAGTTAAATGAAGATGACACAAATACCATGCTTAATCCCCAGATTTGTAACCTCCTTTGAAAATTTTAAACCCTAAACATTTTAGTAAGGTATTGACTCAAATAATAAGCAATGTTATATTAAGAGTAAGAAACTCATACCAAGCTCTCCCGAAATGCAGAGATACAGATCTTGCTCAACCTCTCTTGGTTCTTCAAAATGACATTATTCCTTTGCAAATATGTTGTTTTGAATCATATTATCACTTACGTCTAGATGAAGATTTGGAATAGTTATATAAAAGTTCTTTGAATCTGAATTTTAAAACTTTTGCATTTTCTACAATATAATGTAACTTGATTCCTTTGGGCTATATTAATACTTTTGTTCACAGCATTCTGCAAATATTTATAAGAGAAAGCATGTTCTAAAATCGTTGGAAAACTTTTTCTGAAGGGAATAGATAAATATACGTTACCTAAGGCATCAGAAAAGGTACAAATCTAAGTAGAATGAATTTTTTACTCTCTAAGAAAATAAATTTTACCTTCTGATAGACTTTCAAAAACTAAAATACTGCTTTTTAGAGAACAGTGCTGCAATTTCAAACTTTAGTTTGAAAAACTCAAATTCAAGATCATCTGAAACTACACAATGCTGCCTGCTTGCATTATTTGCCTAAGTTTTACATTATTAGGCTATCTGTTTTGATACTCATTTCTTTATTCACACTGTTATGTGAGTATGCCAACCTCATTTATTTCCATTTCAAGATGAAAGTGTATTTAATGTAGGGAACTGGAATCAATGTATTTGTTAGAATAACTGATTTTTTTTCATATAATAAAGCAGCATTGTAATATAGCTGATTGCAATGAGACGAAATCAGTTACTTCTATATTGAACACCAGTTCTCAACCTGGGGGTTGTGACCCCTTTGGGGGTCTCCTGCATTTCAGATGTTTACATTGCGATTCATAACAGTAGCAAAATTACAGTTATGAAGTAGGAACGAAAATAATTTTATGCTTGGGTTTCACCACAACATGAGGAACTATATTAAAAGGTCGCGGCATTAGGAAGGTTGACAACCACTATTATTGAAGATATCCCTGGAATGTTCTAGGCATATTTGTAGCTAAACTTGATAAGCTCAACCCAGTTCTATGATTAGCTCCAGGAAAACAGCCAAAGTTGAAAATGCTTCAAACTTTTTTTTTAAGTAGTCTTGGATTCATAGCTCCTGAAATCATACTATTATATATTCATTTGATTTATGAAGCATGGATTTAAATGATGACTATTAATAGAATACCTACTTTTCAAAAAATCATCTGAATACACAAATTGGGTATGGTTTAAACTGTGAATTTTTTTATTTTCTTGCTTGCAGTTTGGCTGGGGCCGGTTTTAAACCCACCACACTCGGTGTATTGGGCTGGCACCCTACCCACTTAGCCACAGGCACCACCCTAGAAACTGTGAATTTCTTTTATTTTCTTTTCTGGAATGATGGCACCCATTTACTCAGTCATCACTGTGTGTGATTAATAAACCATATCCTATGGAAAGCAGAGTAAATTTACTGGGCTAGTCTCTCCTTCATCATTTTATTACAATTAAGGAAAACTTGCTGGCTGATGAGTAATGGGGATTTACTAGCTCATGACATCACATGAAGACTTCAAGCAAAACAAAATAATAATTTGTATATAAATCAAAAAACACTAAGACTTTGGTTTTTTTAATTCTACATTTTCTACAGTATTCTTTATAATTTACTATCCAAGTGTTGATTTTAAGTTCATAAATATATACAACTTACCTAGAAGACCCAAGTGGAAAGGGTATCAAAGGTCACTAATTGGTAGTTTATTTATAAGTCATTAAACTCAGTTAATAGATCAAGTTCTTGATGAATATCAGCAGCTGTCAAAGCTCTGTATTAATGCTAGAATTTCTACATAGTTTCCCATTATCCAAGAAAAAGCTTTCTTTGGCTCTTTTAAACAACAGAAAGATAACCATCAGTTATCTTAAAAATCTACCTACATGACAATTCCAATTCTATATGTAACTCTAAATATTTGCTAAATTGATGGCCCAAAATTATCTGTAACTTTAAAAAATAAAATTAATTTGCTAGGATTATAGGAACTAAAAAGTTTCCAATATGACTTTGATATCATACATGGACATCTTTGAATTATAGGGGGGGATTCGTATATATTTAACATTATCTTCCCCATCATTTAGATAAACTAAGTAGTGATAGGACAGTAAAATCTCCTCAAACTGTTCTTATTTTCCCTTAATGAGAAAACATTTTATAGTTTTATAATAATCTTCTGTTTCTTCTTCTTCTTCTTCTTCTTTTTTTTTTTTTTTTTTTAGAGACAGTCTCACTTTATCACCCTCAGTTGAGTGTCATGGTGTCTCATAGCTCACAGCAACCTCCAACTCCTGGGCTTAGTTGATTCTCTTGCCTCAGCCTCCCGAGTAGCTGGGACTACAGGCGCTCGCCACAACACCCAGCTATTTTTCTGTTTTTTAGTTGGGCCAAGACCAGGTTTGAACCTGCCACCTTTCGTATATGGGGCTGGCACCCTACTTGTTGAGCCACAGGTGCCGCCAATTCTGTTTCATTTTTAATAGAACTGAAACCCAAGATCAAAATAGTCTCCTTGGAATTTTACAAATTTATTTGATATTACCAAATCAAAGGTCTTAGTTTGTAGGAGACTGAGCACTAGGTTTATAGAAGCGGCCACCAGCTCTTGAAGAAGGCACTGGGAGTGAAGCAATCTCCTAGCCAGCATGGAGATGTTTTGCTGCCTGGAGACAAGCCCTCAAGCAGCTGCCTACAGTAGCTCATTAGTAAGTCACTGTACTTTGAAACATTCACAGGGCAACAGGATGGGAATTGAGCCTGGGCAGAAAGAGCACTTAGCAAACATTAAACATGTGATCCTAGCACGTGGGCCCATACTCTTGTGGTATGAAGCTTCAAGAAAAGGCCAGGAGAAAGGTTTCTTGGGGCTCTCGAGGACACATGTGAACTCCACCTCTTGCAGGTATATATCTTCAGTCCCTGCCCTGGCTGTTTTTATTCGTATAGAAAAGCGGTGCCCACAACAGGCAATGACGTAATGGAGAAAAGGATGGTGATGCAGGACAGGTGGCGCCAACCTGCCACCTTAGCCCTGCTGGTGTTGATGCTGCAGCAGCTGGAGGAACCAGCTTGCTGGAAGGGCCAGACACCTGTGAGGAAGACACTGGATCTTGCCATCCCCTCCCTGCACACTTCTGGCTGGTCAATTTCATGAATGGCACCTTGCTGTCTCCTCAGGTGAGGTTCCAGGGCCTGAGAGTTCCAGCACCTTACTGCTGATTGGGCAACTGGCTGTAACTGATGAAGACCCATGCCCTAAAAGTCAACATTGAGTTCTAACAAAACAACCCCCTGCCACTATATAAACCCCTGAGCAGAGAGCCCAACCACAGACCTGGAATAGGGAACAGGAGAGTTGCCCCCTCCTGAATTCTCTCTGTCAGGAGGTTTGGGTTTTGTAGTTGTTGTAATTTTTGTTTCTGTGAATAAACCCTGGCTTACCACTGATCTTGTGGTCCATTGATTCATTCTTCGATTTGCCCAGACGAAGAACCTGAAACTCCAGTATCATATTTGGTGAACCAGCCAGGAGAGAAGACAAAGTTCCCGTATCAGTGGGATAGTGGACGAGCACAGACATTAGTTTATGATTATCTATTTCTTTAAAGGTTAGGTTTATATTTTTAAGGGCTGATAGGCAAGTTACATTTGTACCTGTATCTATGTGGTTTCCCCTCCTATTTTTTTATTTTAATCAATTATTGGTTTTCTCATCAGATTCCTATATTAAATGTGGTAGTTAAGAGCATAAGCTTTTAGCTGGAAAGCTTGGGTTAAATTTCTTCTCTGCCAATTACTGATTATGCGATTTTAGGCAACATATTTTATCAGTCTATGCCTCAATTTTTTCATATGTTCTTGGGTAGATTAAATTGTTCAGTGCATGTAATAAGTCCAAAAAAGTCTAGTGCAAGGAAATCACTCTTATTTCTGTTATTATATCTATCATGGGTAAAAATGTGCATGTGGATGATCAGTTAGGAAAATTTCTATCTGATCAGTTTATCAGGGACATATATTCCAAGAAGCTAATTATTTGGCATAGTCTCACCTGCAAGTGCTGGTATCTTGGCTCCAAAGGTCTGAAAAGAGTTTATCAAAGGCAGGGGTAGGAATGTGAGAGAATGGCCCTGTTTGAGAAAAAGGGTAGGGTTGGTGACTTGGTGGTTGACCAGAGGGATGGGAGCTGTTTGTTCCCATGATAGAAGGTGAATTCATGCAGCTTTTGGGGGAAAGAAGGGTTAGATGGTATTTGCTTCAGAAATAGTATGTGGTCATGGGTAGACACACAGACTTCAGCACCTGGGAGAAACAGATTTTAAGGGTTCAGGTGACAAAGACAGGCTTTCAGAGGAGCAATGGAAAATCTGAGCCATGTAGCAACACAGGGCTTCAGGGACTAGGAGTAGAGGTGAGACAGCTCAAGCTGAGCTGGAGGACCTGCCGCCTCCACCCCATTGGTGTTGGTGTGGGACAGCTGGCAGAGGAACCAGCAGGCTGAAGGGTAGACAACAGGGACCCCCCCATCCTCCACCAGAGGCTTCAGTAGCCAGAGGGGCCGGACAACTTCTGGAAAAACACTAGTGCCTTGGTGTCTCCTTCCCTTGCACTTAGGACTAAATGGGGAAACCCCCATTTCCTATGCCAAGATCAATTTCATGTAAGTTTCCTAGGCCTGAATTGCATGACTGGACTGTGTCTATTCATTAATACATTCCATTTACCTTGCCCCAGCAGCAAGGACTGTATCCATTCATTTCCTGGCCTCATATAACTGGGGAATCCAAGCGACTATAAATACCCCTGGACAAAGAGCCCAGAGAGAGAGATTTTTTCCCTCCTGATTTGGTTTTTTTTCTCTCTGCCAGGAGCTTTGGTGTTTTTGTATTCTTTTCTTTTCTGTAAATAAATCCTGTCTTACCACTTATCTGTGGTCCTTTTATTCATTTTCTGAATCACTGAGACCGAGAACCCACTGAAGATAAAATTCTGGTATCGGAGGTATTGGTATTAATGGAATATGAAATGAGAGGTATCTTCTCTTTGCCATCAGCAAAGGGATTATTGCCCCAGTATCAGTGATTGGCAGAAGGTCTGTAAGTGCCGGGTAGCTAACTCACTTGACTTTGAGGTGAAGTGCACCAAAGTAGAGACTTTTTATGTGATTCAGGCTCTAAATTGTCTTGGGGCACAGGAGTGGCCCTTTTTCAGCTCCCAGATAGGGCAAGCACCTTACCTCAATACAAATGAAGGTGGTAGGCTGTTTGTAATGAGGGAAAGGTTGAGATTTTTTAGTTACTTTAGTTTGCCATATCCAGTTTTTCTTGTGTTGAGTATTTGCTAGACCTTGAATTTCAGGATATACTCAACAGGCCTGACTTGCTAGCAGGCAGTGACTACATAGGCACAAGGTGACTGGTTCATTCTCAGTGCCATCATATACTCCTCTTTTCAGAGCAGAGACAAGACGTCTTGACAACGTCCACACTGCTTGGCGCCCTCCTCCAGCTTCCTTCCACAGCGCTGCGGTGATTTTACAGTCCTTCCACACCCACCTCTCTCTTTTATGGACTGAGCCGAATCTCTCTCCACGTACCCAGCATGACGGGGCTCTCTTGGTGTTCTCCTGCCAGAATCTACCAGATTTCTACGGTTAACCCACCACTGATTAACAAAGTAGTGTGCTCCACAGGGAAGGTGTTCTTTTTATAGGCTACATCTACTTTTTTGTAGCTTTAGGCCAGGAGAGTGATTAAAGTATAAATTAACATCTTTAGCCCTTCTGTCAACACTAAACAAGCTGAACGAGAAAAAGAAAACACACTGATTATTTTAAAAGATGTTAATTTGAGATTTAAAACATGAGAATTGTGTATAATTCAGCAAATTAATGGATGGGGAGAACAAATGGAAAAGCTCAATTCAAACCTCAGAAGTATCTCATCCCCCTCACCTCCCCTATACAGATATGTAAACACCCACAAAAGGTGAAGCAAATTTTTGAAAAGATGTTTTTATGACTAAAGGATTTGAAAACAGCTTACAAGTGATTGTCCTGGGTCCCAAACTCATTGCTATTTTATTTGCTTCCTAAAAATAATTCATCATTGCTGCCTTCCTGCAAATAATACACCTTGATTCAAAGAAAGAAAAGAAAAAGAAAAAACCTTCAATTTTCCACAGACTGTGGAGGTTGCATGTCTGGTAAGCATTGTCCTCTAAGCACTGTCTGTTTTAAAATATTAAAAGTCATGACACAAAGGATACAGATCTTCTCAGGCCTGGCATGGCAAGGATAAGGGATGGAAAATATGTTTCACTTGTTTTCTTAAGGGAACTATAGGCACCTTTTAAATGTTGTCTTCTCTTAAAATCCTAAATTAAAATACCAAAATATCAGCATTTCACTGTGCTAGAACTTTTACCAAGATTATTATACTTTTTAATCAATGTTCTAATTGCAATGTTCCATAGGTTTTAAGTGCTCTTTTGAAACTCTATTTTTCCCTTTAAACTTTGTAATTTTGCTGAGCTGAGGGCTTTTAGAAATATGTATATAACATTGGAACAGAAATGCCTGCTCTCAGTATTTCTAAGCTGCATGTACTTTTATTAAGTGAAGGAGAAGCATTGCTGCTTTGAGGGATTCTTTTATACTCCAAGTGTCATATTAAATTTGAGTGGCACAATTTAATAATGTTTAGTTCCACTCATGAGAGATTTATAGTGGCAACACAATGGCCAAATACTTTTCATGTCAATCAGTTCTTTTAAAATTTGAATGCATGGCCTCATTATAGAAAGAACTTTATTGCAGTTAAAACATGTGAATTTTTTCCTGAGGAATTCACAGAGGACTAGGGTGGAAAACTAGGTCTCACCAATTAAATATTCCATATTTCTTTTTCTTCTAACCCTTACCTGAGTATGAAATTAAGAAAAAAAATTGGTGTATAAAATCTGAGCATAAAATGTGGCTGGGAAACAGGACCAATTCTGGTAAGACCTATCACAGTACTTCATTTGAACACATTTTCTTAAGAAGTATGGGCAAAAGAAGAAAATGAGGTTAGTAATTACTTCTTAAATTAGGTTCATGGTGACCTTGTGCAAATTCTCCTGTAATTCTAAGTAAAAAGACATACTATTGCACAGCCCACGGTAGACAGCAATAATTATAGAAGTAATAATGGAAGAAAAAAAATAGCCTCAAGTTGTTGACTCCAGATGTTCTCTTGAAATGAATCAGAAATTGAGTACTCCAGACCTCTCCTAACAATAGCTTTTAAGTTAAACATGGATTGATGATCAAAGGGTGCAGCTTGCCCAGTGAGACAGTGTGAGATAAGGAAACTTTAATATCTACCCAATTCAAAAACACATTTGAAAAAAAAAACTGCATTAACAATCAAAACCATGTAATTTTTCTTTTCATTTTTAACAGTGATTTAATTTTTAACGATGATCCTCATAGGTGGAGGATGCTTCTTTTCATAAAAGTAAATTTCAGCAAATCTGACATCTTATATTTTTGTATAAGTTTATGTCAGTTGAGGCAACAATGATGCAATTATATATCATATTGGAAAGTTATGAAGCAGCCATCTTTCAGGAAGCTGGATAAATTTAGATGTAGTACAATGGAGTGGTTTATTAGTGGGTCTCAATTTAGAGAAAATAGTTTGAATTTTGGCTCTGTTGCTTATTAATTATGCAAATTAAATTGAGCTTCAATTTCCTCAGATATGACAAAGTACAAATCTCATGATTGTGTTTTACCCTTGAACTTAACAATGACTGTAAAGTCACTACTTCTTAGTCAATTTTAGATCTTTTTAGAGATGGGGGTAACCTATTAACTGAGGTAGCCAGGTAACCTATTGATAAGCTAAATCATATCTTGTTTTTAACCACCTTAGAGCATTTCTCAATCCACACCCAAGAAGGGTCACCTTGTCTTGTTGTTCTTAAGAAGTGAATTCATCTTTTCTCAAGAGAGTTAATTACCATTTTTATGTTTTGGGTTTGGAAGAGAGCCATGAGCATGAGTGTTGCTGTTGATCTAAAGTCGTAAACATTTTGTTTCAATGCTCATGAAGACATCAAAGCTGAATTATTAAAGAGAGATTGGAATCAGTAGATTTTATTGCTATGGGAACTAAGGGCTGAATGTCCAGAAAAGTCTGAAAGCCAGGGGAAAGTGGTGAGGCCCTGGGAACAGCGGTTGAGAGACCTGAGCCACATCTTAATATGACTCTATGAAGGGTGTGCTATCCAGAGAACTAGTGAATGTGTATATAGAAAAAATGCTAGATCCATGGAAGTTTTCAAGGAATCGTGCTAGATTGAAAAGACAATTTGAGTATTTCCTCCCAGGCAAAACTCCTCTGGATAATGTGAAAATTTATTTGTCTTCCATTATCTAACCCTAACTGAGGGGATACCTTGGCTGAGATCAGAAACTTGATTTGCAACTTGTACATTCTTCACGCAAGTGGCGGGGGAGAAGTTTGTACATCTTCAGCCTTTGGGTGCCATATTACTTGATCACTGGATGAGAATACCTTGCTGAATACCTCACCTCCAATTTAAGTTCACCTTTGGACTCCTGGTGGGGGAGAGTATGGAGGGAAACTTCTGTACTTGTGTCTCTTGAGGCCAGTGTGGGGAGTGTTTTAGGTGATCCCATGCTGGGAAGAGAATAGAATATACATTGTCATTGTGATCACCTTGATATATTTTAAAATCAGTAGAAGTGTTTGATCTTTTAAACACATAGGAGGGGAGTTTGATTGAAAGGTTTTTGTATTTAAACTCACAGGAAAAATTCAGGTGTACCAATTTTGAAAATAAAAGTGTTTTTTACCCCCAGATAATGAACATTATTTGATATTATTTAAGATATTTTGAGGTAATTGTTATTTGTGCTGCTTCTACCCTGAGTTCTATTAGATAAGTGGTGGTATCATTAAAAATCAAATAAAAAAGCTTTGAAGGGGGGAGAAAGTAAATTAAAAATGAAAAGATGGGGAGTAAATAGGTGTAAGCCCAATGCAGAAATTAGAGACAGATCTCCTTTAAAATTAAAAATAATTTTTTTTTAATTTCTCTCATCAGGTGCATCAATTCATTCCACAGCATCTGATCTAAAAAAAAGAGCTTTCAGAAATAACAACTTTACAGTGCTGTTATAATATCATAATTTAGCATGAAGGGAAGGTCGGCAAAGCTGAGAGAATTTAAATTTTAATTTCTTTAGAAATGTTGAATAGCATGTTGCCTGGCTATAGAAAACATTGTCCTTACTAAAATTTAGGGATTTTATCCTATTCAATTTTCAGAGAGGATGAAGATTTTTAAAAGAACCCTCCAGTGAAGTGGAGCTCATAGAGTTTCCAGAAATTTGTACCAATTGTTTCCTATATTCAGGGTTTTACATTCATTATAATAGTTATACATGCCTTTATTCTGAAAGGGAAGTGTACATAATTATTCCAGCTTCTCAAATCAGAGTTACATTGTGGATAAACAATATATACACATTAGCCCATGTAATAATACTTTAGACAAGCAAATAAGGCCTATAATTCTTTTAGTAATTTTCAAAATACTTCATTTTAGAGCAAAAGGATTAGTTTTGACAGACAAGAGATTAAATATGAGACAGAAATAAATAAATTTATTAAGTTTTAGCCAATAAATGGATTTGAAATTTCCATGGTTATCTGTCTGTGTGTAGTTAATACTTAATAACTGGCACCGGAGAAGTATAAAGCATATTTAACAAACATCTAGAGTATTATTAAAGAAATCAGTGGTATTACTAGGAGTTGAACATTGTATTTTCTATTCCATCATTAATATTCTATTCAGATTTATTGGATATTTATCTGGGGAAAAATTTCAAAAAGAACTATTGTTCACCGTGTACTTTTGCATACATTATTCCTTTTAATTTTCGATATGACCATCTTCAGTTTATTTTATTAAAGGTCAGACAGAAAGATTAAGTGAATTCACAAAAACCACTTAGATAGTAAGTACCAGAACCAGAAATAGAAAATTAGAAACAAGTCCTAAAACCTCATAGCTGTGGGATTTTTTTTTTTTTGAGGTAGCCATCGCTCCACCCTAAGAGAAGAGGAGAGAGGTATAGACATAGAGAACCTTATCTGAGTTTACCTGTCTGTTCAACTACTTCCTCGGGTTTCATTTTTCTCACCTCCAAAAAAAAGATCTTGATAGTATGTAGCCTATGAAAATTCATAGGTATTAAGTAAAGTAATGCAGAAAGCACTTATCAGAGTGTGTTATATATTGTATATTGACTTTATATTATATCTTACTGTGTGATATTATAGATAGCATATATTAAGCATTCAATAAATTAGCTATATCATATCACAGAATATATGATATGTCATAAATAGATAAAAACATTATATATGGGGTAATATATCAATCACATATATTTATGATATATGAGGTATCTAAATAGATACTATTTATATAACATTCCATTAAAATAAACATATCATGATTTACAACCAATAATTCAGATATTCAGATAAAATATAAATTATTTTAGGAGAAGTCATAAATAATTGAATCTCAGTTAAATCGTATTCCTGTTTTTACATTTTTCAGTGTTTCAAGAACCTTTACCTTCCCTCTTTTTCTTTCCCTAGATGTGGTCAGAGTTTATAGAAAGAGGAGGTCTGGGTATTACTTATCTAACTATAAGGCAGGGAATAGGGACTCGGATGTTTGTTCAGGATATATTCTGATCCTCTAATCAATGAGCACTGTCCCTTGTGTGGTTGCTATTGTTTTATGGATTTTATAGTACATACATAAGAATGTAGCTGGTGTGAGGCAACAGAAGCTATTTTTGTTTAGGTAGAGTGAAATGATTCAACGAACCTCAGTTTCAACCACTATTATAAATGCTTCTGAGGTCTGGCTGGTAATTATATTTGACAGTGGCGTGGGTAGTCATAGCAAGAGGGCTTTCTGCATAATCACCTCTTGTATCCTACTAGCAGACTCTGTTGATAGACTGCTAGCTATCTTTCTTTTGTTATAGATCCTTTAAAGGGAGGAAAGAAGGAAGGAATGGAGAGAGAAAAGGAGGGAGGGCGAGAGAGAAAGAAGGAAAGCAAGGAAGAAAGAATAAGAAGTGGCAGAGGGACATGGAGAGGGAAAGTAGAAGGGATGGAGGATTATAGACAGTAACATCTAGTTACCATCAACTAGTTATCAGTGGTCAAAAAAAAAATCAGAAAAATAGATAATCTTTTAGAGATGACTATTTTCTCACACAAAATTATAATGTATATTTCATCATGGACTATTAGATTTTTGGAGGTCCTCTATTGACATATGGAGATGAATATATGGTGTGATTTTTAATTAATTTCTACTTTTGTTGCTCCTAATTCTTTAAAAACCCATTAGTAATGGTAAAAGTTTTTATAAACACTTTTTGAATGTGCTCAGAAGTTGATGATGTCTGTTCATTAACAATTAGGACATTGAGACTTTTTTTCAGTTAGGATGTAAAAAGTCACCGACTTTATTATTCCCACCCTAACAATGAGAACATGACAAGCCAAGCTAAATGTATATGGTATTTTTAAGCACAGCAGAGACTGAGGAAACAAAACTAAATGAACTAAAATTACAGAAAGTAATGAATGATTTCTAGGAAAGAAAAGATCCAAGTCCATTTTTTTCTGTGTACATCAGCAGGAAGAGGAGAAACCCATTGTAAATAGGGATGAAGAGGAACCACTCAAACTTTCAATGGCCATCTGCTACTGGCATGATGGATCACAACTTGGAGGAACCCTAAGGACAGAGCAAACCTACATTCACTTGTCTACACTTTCCTATGGATCTTCAAAGGATGCAGTAGGATATGATATGGCACTAAAAAATGGACTCATGTCTGAATTGCTGAGGGAAGGTTCCTCGAAGGTTTATGTAGTATAAAGACCTTCATTACTTGCAAGACAGTGGCTGCCTAAGGCTGGAGTTAGGCCAGGAGAATAAATTTTCTACTTAGAAGCTTGATAAGAGAAGATAAACTTCCCCTCTGAGGAACTCTGAAGGTCACCAAGGAAAGGCAGACACTACTAAAGACTTACGCATATTCCAGGTACTGAGGGGAGTCTTCCAAGGTGGCTTCATTAGGTGCAGTGTAACAGACATCCAGGTTCAGGAGGGCATCAGGGCAGAGGGAACTTCCGAGGGGCAGAAAACTGGTGGTGCAACTGACAGGCTGTGAAGCTGAGTTAGCTCTTCAGATTCTCAGAAAGCTGGAAACTAGGCTACAAAAGACAAAAAAGTCTATGGAGTCCTGAGATCACAAGACAATAAAATTGTGATTGCTATTATCACTTTAATTATACATTTTACTATAAATCCTAAGCAAGAAGAAGTGAAAAGCAGATAATTTTAATAGAAAAATGTAATTATGTTCTTATTCACAGATAATGCAATTGTTTTGTAGACTACCCTCCATACCATAAGAAAGCAAACAAAAAACAGCTACCAAAAAGTACCTTAAAATGATAATGAAACAAGTAAAAAAATCACAAAGGTCAAGGCAGTGTTTTGCTAGGCTTGGCTAATATTGGTTGACAAGAGTTTATTTGCAAATGCTTAGAAATTTTATATACAGAATATAAAACAGAAATTAATTTAAAACACATTTAACAAATTATAATAAAAAGGCAATAAATACTCAAAATGATTATTTCCCAGTAATTTTTTATCACATTTGTCTATGTTTATGATCTCTACGTATTTATATCTAGTACATCTGTATGATGGAAATACGTGCACCATAGTAAGGTGTGTTACTATACACATCTATCTTCCTCACTTGGGGATCAATGATGCCCACTGGTGGCTTGAAATCTGTCACTCTATTTATATCATAAAAATCAGGAAACCTTATAAACTATGGCTCCCTTTTTCTCAAAAAGCCTATTTATTGTGTGAATCTATCAGCACAATTTAGGCCACAAAATACACACTGATTAATTTCTACATACCAGAAAAAGTATAGCTAGAAATGTATATACCAGAAAAAGTATAGTTAGAGTTTTTAATGTACACTATCAGGTGCTTAGATATAAAATATGAAATGTTTGTATAATCTCTGTAATAGAATACAAATAGAACAATAAAAAAGTTGAAAGTAAAAAATTATTGATATAAATTAAATAAATGTAAATGAATGAATTATAGAATTGTACAAGGATTGTAAGTCTCAATATTGTTAAGTTTATGTATTGATTCAACACAATCTCAATCAAAATCACAGCTGTTTTTAAATGATATGGACTATTTTTTTTAGAAAGCATACTGCAATGCAAAGGCCTAAAAAGCTAAAACAGTATTTTTAAAAGATGAGAAATGTCATAGAATTTATGCTAACCGACTTTGACATTTATATATAGCTACAGTAATGAACACGCTGTGATCTCATATAAGGATAGACAAATAGATAAATTGAGTATGGAGTCCAGCAGTACAGTCACACCTACATTATTAACTCATTTTGGCCAATGTTCTTAATCAATATAAAGGAATAAGAAAATCTTTTTAATAAATGGTGCCATAAAATCTAAATATCCACATGGAGAGAAAATGAACTTTGTTCCCTACCTCATTCAATATACACTTTCTTATGACCCAACAACTTCACTATGGCTATATATCTAAAGGAAACACATTCAGTTTATCAAAGAGATCACTGCATTTCCATGTCTATTGCAGCACTACACAGATAACAGCCAAGATACAGAATTGACCTAGGTAAGCAACAGGGATGAATGGATTAAAAAATGTGTGTGTGTACATAGTGCATGACCTATTCATCAAAATACACCATTAAGAATAAGATGAGGAAAAATCATGCACTGGGATAAATTGCAATATGTATATTGCTATCTTAAAAAACAACTTGTATCTTGAGTATTATATGAACATTAAAAAAACATAATTTAACAAGTGGCAAAAGATTTAGTTCAGCAAAGAAGATAAATGGATGATCAATATACTCATGACAAGGTGATCAGCATTAATCATCAAGATAATACTAATAAAAACCTGCAACATAAGGTCATTTCAACTAGAAGATGTAACATTTAAAAAAGTGACAATGTCTAAGAATGGCAAAGATGAGAAACAAAAGCTGTCATACAATATTGATCTGCATACAAAATTGTATAACTGCTTTGGTGAACCATAGCAATTCAATTAAAGACAAATGGACAACAACTGTGGTTTTTATTACAACTTGACTATTGAAGCACAAAAGTACTCATTGACAATATATGAACAAATAAGTACCAGCATTTTAGTAGAATTTTATTTATAAAAACAAGTGATCAAATGCATTTGACCCACAGATACTAATTTACTGTATATTGATTATACTAGTTGCATAAATACAACTCTCAGAGAGAAATAAAAATATTAGTATATTAAGACTTGCATGCTTTCATCTATGACAGCTTTTTACATAAGAGATAAAATGGAAACAATTCAAATATCTATCAACTAGATAAATGGATAAATTAGTTATTTTTATAATGAAATACCATTCAATAATATAAAAGAATGAAATAGGAATGCATGTAACAAATGTGGATGAACTTAGAGATAAAAACTTGGAAAGAAACAAGAACTAAAACAGAACACTGACAATATCAAATTAAGAAGAATAGCTATCAACCCAAATACAGTTGGATGTAGAGTGACTGGAACCGTTGTGTGTTACTCCTAAGAGTTTAAAATTTGTTCCAGTATTTAAATTAAAAAAAACAACAACAAAAAAACCCACTTGAGACATTTTCTATAAAGTGTACAATAAAGAGAGTAGATGTTATAAAGTTTAGGTACACATTTACTTTTATACAATACTGCCCATTTTTTTCTGATGTACCATTTCATACTCATATCAGTACCTACTCTATGATTCAGTAATTCCACTTTCAAAAAAATAGTACTCTCAGGGAAACCACATTCTGAAGAGAAGTTCTACTCACTGAAGATAAATAAAAATATGTGTCCACAATAAGACTTATGCAAGAATCTTCATAGCAAATGAATGTATAATAACCAAAAGCTATAAACCAGAGTCCTTCAACAGAGAAAATAGGAATAAAATTTTTGATATTTTCATATAGTGGAATACTACTTAGCAATTCAAAGAAACACACAAATTGTTGATATGTATAATGTAGATGAATCTCCAAATCATCTTGTTGGGCAAAAGAGGCAGAGGCAAAAGAGTACTACAAAAGCTAAAGTATAGGAAGAAACAAATTTATGATAATAGAAATGAGAAGTGGTTACCTCTGCTAAACTGAGTATATTGACTAGAATTCAGAAAGGACATTCTAAATCTTGTTTTGGTAGTGGTAGAGTAGTATATACAAGATATTAAAACTCACTGAATTGAACCTAAAACCAGTGATTTCATGTTATTGCATGTAAACTATATATCTCTCTTGTTTTTCAATAAACAAAGAGAAAATGCCAACAATGACACAATCTATAACTTGCATAATGTTCCAATGTATCTCAAATAGTTGACTTAGGCAATAGCTGTACTGTGTATGTTGCCACAGCTAAGGACATTCTTTTGCTATTTTTGATATTAGTATATTTTATGGCATTAAATGTCCTTACATGTTGTCCACATTTGTCTAGGTGTTAGAACAGAAAGTCACCCAAAAGCATTAAATTACCATATTATTTGTGCTATGATCTGAAGTTTACAAAACATCTCTATTTGTTTTCTCATTTAATTCTTAGTATACCTGTGAGATATTAGCATACTCATTTTGGGGTTAAGAAATTAAACATGGGCTCCCGTTTGACAGACAGCTGCATGTTCTTGTGCAGCACCAGCTGCATCCCTGAGGCACCATGGTGAAAATGAAGAATAAACAGCTTTGGCTGTATTGGTCACCAGGGCTGCTTTTAACTCTGGCAAAGTCAATGTTGTCACCATCAATGACCCCTTCATTGACCTCACCTCCATGGTCTACGTGTTCCAGTATGATTCCACCCATGGCAAATTCCATGGCACAATCAAATCTGAGGACGGGAAGCTTGTTATCAATGGACGTCCCACAACCATCTTCCAGGAGCGAGATCCCACCAAAATGGCGAGGCAGGCACTGACTACATTGTGGAGTCCATTGGCATATTCACCACTATGGAAAAGGCTGGGCTCACCTACAGGGGTGATCTCAAAAAGATCACCGTCTCTGCTCCTTCTGTTTATGTCCCTATGTTTGTGATGATGTGAACCATGAGCAATACAAAAATAACCTTACCGTTGTGAGCAATGCCTCCTGCAACAACAGCTTAGCCCCCTTGGGTAAGGTCATCCATGACAACTTGGGTGTCATGGAGGGACTTGTGACCAAAGTCCATGCCATCACTGTAGGGAGAATGAGGACTGAAGACCCCATTCTTGGCAAGTGAAAATAGTCCCAGAAAAGGGGAAAAACTGAGAAATAAGCTGAAGAAGGCAGAATAAAAACAGTTTAACTATCTTACTTTTAATATAATAGTTGAATTACTTGTCTGGGCAGTTTCTGCTTTTACTTGAAGCCTGGCCTGTGAGGGATACAGCTTGAAAATAGCCCTGCTGGATCTGTAAGCACTCTGAAGAACATTGGCCATAGCAGAAGGTGCATGCAAGGCCTGGGAAGGAACACTAACCAGGCCGACCCCTGCCCTGTCAACAGCCAAAGCAAATACCCATTGTGGGGATTTGTATAATGGCCAGGGCAGAGATCAAGGAAACAGCTCCTTGATATGGTGTCCTGAGATATGGGCAGGAGGGCTTGTACCCAAACCATGGAGGGAAATACCTCCAAGGTGGAGATAAAGGGAAAATTTCTCTTTTCCCCCCAATTCTTCAGAGGAGAACTGATGCCACTATGTCTGTTCCACGGAGAAACTAAGGAAGACTAACCTCTCCAGGGAATTGGTGTGTGTGACTACAAACAGGAGGCTACCCCCACACAAGGCTCAGGTTCCAGATTTCTCAAGGCTGCCCAAACCCTTAAAGTTAACGATTATAGATAGAATAAGAACTAACATGTTTACTCAGAAAAACTGATGACATTTTTACTCCCTCAGCTTATCCCCTTGGGTAAATAAGAAAACAGTCTTTAAAAAAAGCTGGGTAGAACAAGCACTCAGGGCCAGTCACTGAAGCCTCACAGGCTAGCAGTGCACCCCTCTGCCCTCTCTTTAAAACTCTACTCTGTGTGTCCTCTTTATCTCTTGCTGCTTTTACTTTCATTTTTTTCCCAAGTCAGTCACTGCCATTTCCCACAGGTCTTGTAGGACCTTGCCCGTGGGGTAGGAACACAGTAGTTACTGCCACCCAGAAGACTATGTATGGCCCTTCTGGCAAGATGTGGTGTGATGGCTGTGGGGCTCTCCAGAGCATCATCCCTGCCTTGACTGGTAAAGCCGAGGTTGTGTGCAAGGTCTTCATTGATCTGAATGAAGCTCACTGGCATGGCTTCTCATGTCCCCAGTGCCATTATGTTGGTCATGGACCTTACCTGTCATCCAGAGAAGGCTGCCAAATATAATGATATAAACAAGGTGATGAAGCAGGCATTAGAGGGCCCCCCAATGACATCTGGGCTACACTGAGTACCAGGTTATCTTCTCCTACTTTGACAGTGACACCCATTCTTCCACCTTTGATGCTAGAGCTGGCATTACCCTCAATGACCACTTTGCCAAACTCATTGCCTGGTATGACAATGAATTTGGTTACACCAATAGGGTGGTGGACCTTATAGCCCACATGGCCTCCAAGGAGTAAGAACCTGTGGACCACCACCCCAAGCCAGAGCACAAGAGGAAGAGAGGCACTCAGCTGCTGGGGGCCCCTGCCTAATCAGCCCCCCAACTCACTGAGACTCTCCTTTCAACATAGTTTCCACACCAGACTCCCTGAAGAACAGGAGGATCCTAGGGAGCCCCACTTTGTCATATAATGTTAATAAAGTTCCTTATATCTGGCCAAAAAAAAAAAAAAAGAAAGAAAGAAATTAAATGTGGAAATAAGTTGAGGGAATTCCCCAAGACCCCAAAGTTAGTGACTGGCAGAACTAGAACTGGGACTTTATTTTTGTCTTGGTCAGTTTAGACTACTGTAATAGCACATCATAGACTGATGGTTTAAAGACTAGAAATCTATTCCTAGTAGTTCTATAAGCTGGGATGTCCAAGATCAAGGTGTTGGCAGATCTGTTGTCTAGTGAGGGTACTATTCCTGTTTGCAGATGACTTTCTCTCCTTGTAAACACACAATGTGCAGAGAAAGAAAGATTATTTTTCTCACGTCTCTTCTTATGCAGGGACTAATCCCATTGATGAGGGCCCTACCCTCAGGAACCAACTCCGAATATCAACACATCAAGGATATAGGCTTTAATATATGGATTTTGAAAACACATACACACATAATTCATAGCCGCTTTGGGTTCCAAATCGTTGCTGATGTGACTTGTAAAGTACCTGTTCTTTATGACTATAGCTGTCACAGATCACATCTTGAATTTATTCAACTACTAAACTATATGGAACTATATTTCTCTGATAAAATTGTGAATAGTTTTTCTTGTTCATCTTCCAATAATATTTGTCAGCCTAGTTCAAAATGGAACAGAATATAAAGACCATAAAAATGTTATGTTGTAAAAGAAAAATGGAAATGCAAAAGGGGTTACACACAGGATGGAAGATACGCTGTGCAATGATGTGTGTAAAAAGCTATAACTAAGCGTGGCACTCGTAGCTCAGTGAGTAGGGTGCCAGCCACATACACCAAGGTTGGTGGGTTCAAGCCTGGTCCAGGCCTGCTAAACAACCATAACAACTCCAACCAAAACCCAGGTGTTGTGGCAGGTGCCTGTAGTCCCAGCTACTTGGGAAGCTGAGACAAGAGAATCACTTAATGTAAGCCCAAGAGTTTGAGATTGCTGTGAGCTATGATGCCACAGCACTCTACCAAGGGTGACATAGTCAGACTCTGTCTCAAAAAAAAGAAAGAGCCATAACTAAAATAAAAATTATTACAAGGATTTCTATGAGAGAATGATGTTTGCAATCTATACATTTAGATCCTCAAATTGGTGACATATATTGAATCATCATTAGAAGTCTATATCTCAAAGTTAGCCAACAGGAGTCAATCTTAACTATTTTATAGTATATATAATTTAAGAAATAGAATGATGGTAGTACTATTTCTCTTCTAATGCAAAAAATTATATAAAGAAATGCCAACCTCAGGTTGTAACTTTTAACAGAAATGACAAACAGATTTCTGCTTGCATGCCAATCCCCAGTTCCTTAGTGTTGGCTGCCTGGATTACCATAATACTTCATGTGCTTCCATGAAAGGGTCATTAAAGTAAGTTTCCACTCTGTAAAGACAGTTTTAGGAGGGCAGTCTCCCCTTTTCTTTATTGTTTCTGTGCTTCCTTGTAGTCATATATTGCCAAGGGCCAAACTATTGCAGGTCAAGTGTTTTATGTGTCAAAAAAATGAGAGAATATGACAGGAAAGACAATATATATGTATATCTTTAGTGGCAGATAAGTGCAACATCAAGCCACGTCCAGTTTAGGTCAAGATCTTGGATTCTCTTATTATAATGACTGTTAACACAAAGGCATCTTTTTCTCATTATAAGAAAATAGCTTATTCATTGTCCTAGACCCCTCTGTCTGCTCATCCAAGAAACTTCTTAGTTATATCTTACCTCTACTTTCTATATAACCAAATAATGTTGAGAACACTACCTTGGATTTGTATGTTATTTTATAATTTGTGCAACATTTTAAATTCTTCCTTCCTATCTGATATATTAAATATTTTTAGAATGTTGATAAATGTTATTGTAATTTCTTATCTGAAAGAAAGAAAAAAAGACCAAATGTACAAATAATCAAAGAAACAGCTTTCTTTTCTAAATTCGGAGTGACCCTGCATCTTAGTTACCTGTATTTCAAATCTTTAATGATTATCCCAGAAGATCATGCACAAGCATAGAATATGCTAACATATAGTGTGCACAAAAGAAGACTAACACAACTACTCAGGAAGAAGCCTGAATACAATAGCTATTCTGCTAGCCTTCACACCTATGTAGAATACAGAGAATCTTATGTCAGACAACCAACTAAAGTATGAAACTGCAGTGACTATTACAGAAATAATTTAAAAGATTTTTCTACTCCTTAGATTAAACATTTGTTCTGGGGTGATTTGCAAACCCCCAAAATGAATGATATACTTCCTGCATTTAATCCTGAATGACAGCGCACTGAGCTCCACAAAGACATGCTGCAATGCAATGGTAATTTGGGGGTAATTGTGTCAGTGGAAAAAGGAAAATCAGTGGTTTTTTTTCTACTCATGGTAAACCATTTTTCGATCCTAATATTTTTCAGATGTGTTTGTGGGGAGAAGATGTTTTCTCCATACAGTTTGTTTCTAACTAGCTTTCCTTTTTGAAGAATAGGAGATGAACAATATGATATAGAAATTAAAGTTGAATCCTCTTTTCCATGTTTATTCTTTTGACATTAGAGAGAATAAAATACATAACATTCCAGGATGTTTTTCAGAGAACTAAATGATATGCTGATTGGGAAATTCGGATGTAGTTATGGTATGAAAACGTTCTTAACATAAGATGCGGGTTCAAATAGTCACTATCAAATCTGCCAGGGTCTGTGAATAATTTTTAAGAAATTGGAAATAATAAGAATTACATGAAAAATTTATTTGTGAATGTTCATTTGTAATGTTTCATCTTTAAGTGGTGATATTTTGGGGTATCTATGTTTCTCTAAGTAATATAAGTAGAGAGTCATCATTTTCATTTTAGATGAAGAAACTAAAGACAAATGAGAAATTATTTTAACTGGACTCTTGGACCCAGAATCCAATTTTCTTGATTCCAATCCTCTGCACTTTCCACTACACTAGACATCCTCTCAAAACTACTGAATCAGAATTTTGGTTGAATGTGTGCTTTTTATAATTTCAAAGACACAGAAGAAAGCCTGAGGTATCAATGACATATTTATGTATAAGCTTTAATGTTTTTTGATTATTTCCTTTCAATCTTATGTCTTATTTGAACAATTGACTAAGTAAGCAGAGCCAGCCTTTAAACCCAGACAGCAAGTGCTCACTCAGCATAAGTTTCTGAGTGCAAATCTGTCCTCTACTAGAATGCAATCATGTATGACGAGTGGTCTGAAAGGACTTTAATTCAGCAGCTATTTATTGAATTTGTGTTTTAAACATTTTATTAGGCACAGGGAGTGAAAAGAAACCTAGACTCTTCTAGCTTCTCACTTGAGTAGGCAGAGATATTATCATATTCATTTGATAGAAACTAAGTCTTATTTGTGGTGTAGAGCAGAGTCCGGTGGATGACTTGATACAAGGTTGAGTGACCAATTAGGATAACGTTGTAATAATCCAGGCAATAGTAATGAGTAATGGGGAGAGGAAGGGCAGTGGGGACGGGGTGGATTTGGCAGATATTTAAATATTGTAACAAGAAGTCATTGATCGCTGCTGTACTGATAGATTAAGAACGTGCAGGAAAGTGCTAGCTTGAGGAGAGCGCCTGGGTTTCTTCTTGAGTAACCAGGGGGATGATGACGATGTTGTAAGAAACTCAATGGAGAGTGATTCTTCTTTTTTTGAAGATTATTACTTCAAATGTGGAGTAATTTAATTATCTTACTCAAAAGATAATGTGGAAACTTACGTTTTATAGAAAGATTGAAGGCTTTTGTTGTCTTTCCTTGCTTTTTGAACTATGGGATGATGGTCATTTTGAGCTATAATAATGCATGGCACAGACATTTTCCACAGTTGAGGCTGGTTTTAACCAGTGTTTCCTTTGGATGAACTCTGTCCTCTCACCCAAGATGAAATTTCCATGCCTGTCATGTTGCATTGAGTCATAGAGCCAGTCAACTGGCAGAAGTTTGTTCTATTTACCCAGAGCATTTGTAGCTTGGAATCAATTTGTTTACTTAATTCAGCGACTGCTGCGCTTGCTAGGGATAAGAGGTGAAGGGATTCTCAGTGCCCTGGATGATGGGCTAGAAACTTGGCACTCCTATAGACTGCCCTCAGTGTAGCTTTGTGCATGTTGTCTGAGCAACCGCAGGACATTTGCCACTTTATTTTTCTCACTGTGAAATAAGGGCAGCTGCAGTAGCCCAGTGCTGTGCTGAGCACATCCACTCCCTAAGGGGAGGGTGCTGGCAATGTTCCAGTATCTTAGCAGAAAGGGGCTACATGGCTCAAGTAAAAGACATCACACATATTTCAGCCAAAATCAGCCCTTTGGCTTAAATTATATGTTTTAAATATGTTTTGATGTATTTTTAAAATATGTTTTGTTTTAGAGGGAAAGGCACAAATAATGATTTTTGCAGCTCCATGCCTTTCGGTTGTGACATTTACTTTTAGTTCTCACTTTCACACTGAAAGGTATGCAGTGAAGGTAATATGCTCATTTTAAAGACAAGGACTTAAACAAGCACCAATTTCAAGGACTCGTCGAAGGTCATCATATAACTGGTGGCATAGACCTCAACAAAGGAAAGGCCTGATCATCATGGCAATAAATAGGACCTGGGTGATTTTTCACCTGAGGGACATTTGACAATATATGGAGGCATTTGTTAAATACTGAGGGTGTGGTGCTATTGGCATATAGTTGGTAACTGACAGGAATGATACTCAATGTCGTAAGTTTTCCAAAAGGGTGTCAAGGGTTCTGGAGAGTAGAGGGTGGAAGTTAAGACCAAGAGGGATGCAGGAAAGATAATTGGCATTGGGTACCTTTGCTAAGGCATCCTGAGGTATACAAACATACAAGACATTGCTCTAGCATCAAAGGAAGCCTACACAAAGAGCGAATAGGAAATGTTAAAATCTACAAGAGAATAATCCAGTTTAAAGTATAAAAATTATTTCTTGTAGTTAAATTGGAAAATAGTTTCATAGATGTATTATTTGGCTCTTGAACTCAGCCTTAAAACTATAAATTTGTGTCTGAACAGATGATTAAACAAAGAAGGGAAAAAATAAATTGTATGTTTGTGGCCTGCATTGTGAGTTTTTAACCCACATACTGCTTCCTGTTCCACCCATCCATCACCTACTTAAGTAGTTATAAAATGACCCCTTCCTCTCAGCATGCAACTCCTGCTTACCTTGTCACTGCCCTCAAAATTTAAACTCCTTTAGGGCAGACCAGCTATCTTCTTCACTGTTTATGATAAGCATGATACAAGATGGGCGTTCTATAAAATTCAGTTGAAATCAAGAAAATAAAAGCCCAGGGCAAGCTAAGGACAAGGCTGTGGATTTCCTTGAATCATCACAAAAGAAATTCTATGCACAGAGCTTGTACCTTATGCCGAAATATTCTGAGACTGAGCACAGAAACAGTCTTGTTGAAGCAGTGATTCACTTTCGAAAACATTGCTGCCTTTATGCAGCCTTAAAGAAAGATGGAGACTTTACCTCTTTTGTGTTTACATGGATGGAGCTGGAACATATTCTTCTTAGCAAAGTATCTCAAGAATGGAAGAAAAAGTATCCAATGTACTCAGCCCTAATATGAAGCTAATT
>CAUYON010178237.1:0-53629 GCA_963573935.1 Arctocebus calabarensis | reverse complement strand
CAGTGTACAACGTTGGAAAGTCCTCAGGTGATTGGCCCAGTTGAAGAGGTACCAATCAATTGTCCCAGCCAGTACCAACCTCAAATCAAAGAGTTGAAAAGTCTCTGGTGACTAGATAGCAGAAGTCTGCTGGCAGCTTTAGTATAACTCGCTCCAGTGTTCTGTGAGCTCAGGAGGGCCTCCCAGCCAGTAAATTAGCCTGGGAAGGTTGATGCCTCCCTCCGCGCCTTGCCCCTCTGTCACACTCAGTCTCTGTTAACCTAGGAGGACTCTGATCCAGTTCCCTCCAATGAGCAGATGCTCTAGAGGTTTGCGCCTGCCTAGGTCACATGGGGCTCTCTGGCTCCTCAGCCAGTCCACCAGTTATGTCGGTGTTGGCAGTGGGGGAGGTGAGGCCTGACAACCTGTGTACTTGATAGGGGCTGGGGTGTTTCACTCAGTTCCAGCCCTATCCCTGATTGATGTAAAATAGATGAAAAAGCTGATAGAACAGAACAAGTTCACAGAATTTCAGCCCTGTGGAAGAGACACTGGTCTGCTAATAGTCCTGACTCTGTCTGTGAGCTTTAGCCCTTTCTCTCAGCTGTCATCCCCTGAGGGCCAGGTGCGGCCGAAATTTAGCAAAGCTTTCTCAGTGCTGAGCTTGGTGCCTCAGAGGACCGCCTCTCCACTTCAGCCAGCCACCTCTCGGCTCACTCTCCTCTCACCACTCCCGAGCTGGGAAAACAGCACAGACCAGCAGCAGCCCACGCCCTGTCCACACCCCTCGAGAAAGTGTCTAGGAATCTGGACTCCGTGTGGGACAGACCTCCAGAAATCAGGGTGAGAGTGGTAGGGAGTGCCGGGAGTTCCAACTTGCAGGTAGAGAATATGTACAGTTTTATACAGCTTTATGCCTGGCAGGAGAGTGCCACGGAACCCTAGCAGGGGAAGGAGGTCCGGTTTTTAGAAGGTCTCTCCTGTGGGGTAAAGTGGGAGGACATCTGAACTCTGCTCGCTTGTTTGTATGGAGGTATGAAGTATACTGCAAGCTGTTCTCTTGGAGGAGGGGACTCCCATCTGCTTGGTGATGTGCTCTGTACCTTTTATTTGTATCCTTGGGTCGCAGGTCGCTCCAGCAGGGTTGATGTGCATTCCTTAACCTTGTCTCTTGGCTCAGCTCCAACCCATTGACTTTCTCGCTAAATTTCTGTCCTTTAACTCTCCTTCTGGACGGAAGCGTCTGCAGAAAGCTGGCTACAGACTGCCATCTTGGCTCCCCCAACCCCATAAACTAATAATTCTTAAGTTAGAAGTTGATAGCTAGAGACCAGCACCACTGCTTAACGTTTCCAAAAGATTTCAACTATTCCTTCCAAGATTAATGGTGGCAAATCTTGACAGAATTAAAGCCACTTTTCATTTGTTTCATACCCATAACTTAAATCATTAAAGAAAGTCTAATTAGAGGACAGAGTTTTTTGTTAAAAAATCCCCAAGTTTTTACTACAACCCAGATAGACAGCTAACACCAGGATCATTAGCTCAAGACTATGCAATTCCTTTCTATAAAGTTTTATTGAGGTCCTACATAGACCTTAAATTCCTTAACTAAAGTACTTTCTCTTAAACCAGAGTAGTTATGCCCCTAAAAGCTGTGACTGGAGAATTTACAGGATATAAACTGGAGGGGTACAGCACATTGCACCTCCAAAATATGCCACTTTGGGATAAGAATTATTTGAATCAAAGGCAATTAAGAAGCAGCAGACACAAAAAAAGTTCTGGACCTTTTACCCATTTTCCTGAAGAGAAAGTAGATGTGTAAAAGTGTTCCACCTCTTTTACCTCTAGTGGTACTGGTTCCACCCTATACCAAGATGAACAGGATTTAACCATGAGAGGCAATTCTAGACACTTATTAGCCCAGAAAAAGCCCCAGAGGAATCTACATAACAAATCTAACTAGTTCGTATCTCCTGTTACTTTCCACATGTACTTACATTCCCACAATTTACCTTGTCAGAAGCTAAAAACTTTTTCTTCATTTATGACTTCTCTACAAATTCACTATTCATTTTTTTACAATTAGAGTATATATCATTAGTTACATTGTTTGCATTTGTAAGGTAAAATCCAAGTTGTAGTTGTCTCCTTCACTTGGAAAGTGTACCCTACACCCTCACTTGTTCCAGCTGAGTAGGAACCCAATGACCCCACCACTCCCATTCATGAATTTTATTGAGTTTTTCTTTCATGTGAGAATGTTGTTAATCTACAAGTTTCAAATTAGTATTGACTACAATCAATTTGATCCTCCAATCCCATTAATTGGTGTCTACCCCAAAGAAAAAGAAGCCATTTTACCATAAGGATATATGCATTTGAATGTTTATAGCAGTCCAATTTATAGTTACAAAGATGTAGAAACAAGCCAAGTGTGCTTCAACACATGAATGAATTAACAAACTGTGGTATATGTATACCTAGAATATTCTTAAGCCATGAAAAAGATGGATATTTTTATCCTTTGTTACAACTCGGATGGATTTGGAGAACACAGTCCTAAGCCAAGTATCCTAAAAATGGAAAAACAAATTTATCATCCTTTTTAAAGATGCTATAGAAGCCCAAATTCTAACCACTCCTTTGAATTATTCATCACTGAATACTCCTGTATGTGTGCACAATGAATATGTTAATATATTTTTGTCTGTTTTGTTAATCTGTCTCTTGATAGTATGATTTATAAAGCCTCAGGCAATGAACTTGAGTGGAAAAAAAAGAGAAATTTTCTTCTCATGCAGAAATTAAAACATTATGGGAAATTACATGAGGAAGACCTAGTCACAATAGAATCTAGGGAGATACTGTTGTGTATTCTAAAGTTATCATGGTTCTTCCACTCTTGACAAGATCTGGAGCATTTTCAACTCCTACCAACCCACTTGCTTATAATCTCAAAAATAAAATATTTATTTATTTAAGAACTGTACAATATTTATGTGGAATATAATTCACTGAATGGCACACATTATTACAATTTGATATGAAATATTAAGTGGCAATACCCTTGAGGCATAAATAAAATAATAAATTTTCATTATCTCAGGGGTAAAGGTGACTAACAATAAAGAAGACTATATGTAGGTTACATGGTAACCACTATCGACACGTGGTTATCAAGCAGTTGAAGTGAGGCTAATCCAAATTAAGGCATGCTTTGAGTGCAAAACACACCATATGTTATATACTTAGTATTAAAAAATACAAAAGATCTCAATAATTATTATACTTATTGCATATTGAAATAATATTTTGCTATATTTCCTTAATATATTATTAAAATTAATTTCACCTATTTTATTCTACTATTTTTATCTCATAAAATTTTAATACAATTTTAAATTACAAGTGGTTTGTATTATTTTTCTACTAAACTGTGCTGATAGAGCAGCTGGCTTCATCTCTTAAGAGGATCTATCTCTTAAGATCATTGACCTAGCAACACTATTGATTTTGAAACTTAAGAGTTCTATGCTTATAACTTTAATCAAATATTCTTCAATTAACAGAAAATATTATAAAAATACATTATGCTGAATATGCTCTAATTCAGAGCAAAAGAGAAGAATTTTTTTTTTTCTGCAGTTTTTGCAGTTTGCAGGGCTGGGTTTGAACCCGCCACCTCTGTCATAATGAGGCTGGCATCCTACTTCTTTGAGCCATAGGGGCTGCCCAAGAGAAGAATCTTTAAAAATTCCACTTACTTAAGTACCACTACCTAACATTTTTTGCCCCAGCAAAAATTCGACAGGCAGAATGAAGAACTTGCTCTGACTTAAGCCCTTGGCCTTAGTCAGTGTATCATTAGTAACTATATTTTGTAATACCTAATTTTGACTATAGTCTTAAACTCCACAAAAAGAGGACATATAGAACCTCTGTATTACTGCTGGACTTTTCTTTTGATAGATTTAATATTTGTCCTTTCCTTGTAATAGACTCTAACTATAACAGCTTCCAAATCAGCAACACTTACGCTGTTTTGGAGGATACCTTGAACTGTCAATTTGTGTCAGAACTGAGGAAAATCTTGTGGACTGCATTATCTCTAATTCCATACTCCTTGTTCTCCTTTTAAAAGTAATTCTGGCTAATGGCCACACTCCTGTGAGAGAAAAAAAAATGTGGAATATCTACTTTATATAGCATCCCTCCTTTTAAACAAAGAGCTCTGGGTCTGAAAATTGAGTCAGGTCTAGGACCTGGGTAAAGGGGTATATTTTTACCATCGCAACAGTTAACATTATTCCTGCTCTAATCTACAGTTTGTTAGTTTGTTTGCTTTATTGTAAAAGCCAATTAATTCACTTGTTGGCCCTTCATCTATCTCACTCCTAGGAATAGTAGAGTATAATAGTGATTTCCATAGACTCTGAGCATCCAGGTCCCTTAGTTGTCTTCATATTTTGTGGTCCATTTATGGTATTTCTGCCTATCTGGTCTTTGACAGTTAGGTGGCAACACTTGGCTTCTGCCATTCTGGAATTCACTTATCCTCACTAACACTAGAGAGCTCAGTTTCATAGGAGCACTTCTTAAAATCAGCCTGGTCTACGAAGGACAGCACCACTGAGTTGCTTGATGATGTGGGTATGCCCCACTCATCCACTAACATATTCTTATCACTTTAATGAATGGAGCAACCCCTAACCTTCACAAAATGGGCTCTGGTGTTGGGCATCAAAGTCTATTCTAACATGTCCATCTCTCTGGGATTTTTGTACCATCCTCAATACTCTGTCAAGGCAGTCTCCACCTCACTTGCTATAAATCATAATTATTTTTAAATTTCCAGGGACCATTCCATAAAAGAATTATGAATGCCAGTTAAGGCATCCTTGCCAGGATATTAAATCTTGGATCATAGATGAATTCTCCCACAACAATAACCTCTTCACTATTCAGCATTATATTATGTTTTTCCAATTATAACAATTTTAAGATCCGTGTATGTCTTCCTAGCTTCTCTAGGTACACATTAGCTGAATCCACCCATTTTTTGGTGGATAATTCCTTTTATCCAGTTGCAGAGCAATTCCTATTCAGGTGAGCTTTGACTTTTTTTTATTGATTTATGCAATGAAATGCAGTGGGAAGAGACAAGGTAGCTTGTGAGGGACAACTATCATATTGTAAAATATCTACTTTACATCCTCTATAAATGGTCTCTAGGCAATGAAAAGCTATTCCTTATTTTCTTTTTAATTAAATCATAGAGGTAGATCATGTGCACATTAATGCATTTATGGGGTACAATGTGCTGATTTCATTTAGAATTAGGAATGCTAACATTGTACTGGTTACTATATCCCAACTCATTTACTTAATTATTGTGTGAAGACATTCATACTCTATACTTAATAGATCTGATGTACCCTTGCAATATGCACCATAGGTGTGATCCCACCATTCACTCTCCCTCCATCTGATCTCTTTCCCCTTCCTTAATCCTGGATCGTAGTTGTGATCTATTCTTCATATGAAAGTATGAATGATTGTAAATTGGTTTCATAATTGTACTGAGTACAATGGATACTTTTTCCTCCATTCTTGAGATACTTTACTAAGTAGGATATGTTCCAGCTCCATCCATATGCACATAAAAGAGGTAACATCTCCATCTTTTTTAATGCTGCATAATATTCCATGGTATACATATACCACAATTTATTAATCCATTTATGGGTCAATGGGCACTTGGGCTTCTTCCATGACATGGCTATTATGAATTGAGCTGCAATGGACAATCTGGTATAAATGTCTTTGTTATAAACTGATTTGGGGGTCTTTGGATATACTCCTAGCAGAGGAAGTGCAGGATCAAATGGCAAGTCTTCTTTTAAATCCCTGAGTATTCACCATACTTCTTTCCAAAGGGACATATTAGTTTGCATTCCCACCAGCAGTGTAAAAGTGTTCCCTTTTCTCCACATGCATGCCAACATCTGTGGTTTTGGGATTTTGTTATGTGAGCCACTCTTACTGGAGTTAGATGGTATCTCAAAAAAAGCACAGATACTCTACTTCAAGAGATAATTGAGGAGAACTTCCCAAACATGGCAAGAGATACTGAAATTCAGATAGCAGACAGTTTCAGAACACCAGCATGACTCAATCCAAATAAAGCATCCCCTAGACACATTGTAATTAACCTTGCCAAAGTTAATATAATGGAGAAAATCCTGCAAGCAGCCAGAAGTAAGAAAATCATAACCTACAATGGGAAGAAAATTTGAATGACTACAGATCTCTCTGCTGAAACTTTTCAAGCCAGAAGAGAATGGTCATCAGTCTTCAATCTCCTAAAACAAAACAGAGCTTTGACGTTTTCACTTTCAGCCCAGGATCCTGTGTCCAGCTAAACTGCATTTCATTTATGATGGAGAATGCTATTCTCTTCTAACACTGAAGAGAGAGAGCAAATTCTCTGACCCAGAGGCATAAGGAGCATCTATGTCATAAGATTTCTCATGCCCAGCCACCCAAATATGCTAACCCCAAATCTCAGGATTCTTACTCAATTGAGAGACCTTCCTCAATTACAAGAGTTTCTAGGGTTACAATTTCAACTTCCTTTGCAACATCCCTGTTCTTATAATCAGATATTGGGTCTGATTCTTGGCAAAGCCTATTTTCTGACTGCTAGAGGTCTTAAAAACTGCCTTCAAGACTTCTGGATTTCATACCATATCTGAAGGCAATATTTGGATGACCATTGACAATAGCCATCCAACCATAGTTTTGTTTCATTTTGTTTTTTAATTATCAACTGCCTCTTTGTTGAACAAAGAACACTCAGACCAGTAAAGTAAATTTATCTCTCTAAGCAGTAAATATGCTGAAATTTAAACATATTATTATTAAAAGGTCATTTTGGTCTCTGTAGTAGTCACTAAAGAACCATCAAATTTCTAGTGTTAACATACTTTTTATACCACTTGTATTTTTTTATTTCAGAACATCATGGGGGTACAAATGTTTTGGATACATGAATTGCTTTTGTACAGTTTGAGTACAAATTATACTGTGCCCATCATCCAGAGAGTGTACATGAACCCATTCAGCATAACTTTACTCCTCTCCTTTTATCTCCTCCCCTCTGCTTGATTTCTCTTGAGTTTTACTTCCATATGTGCACATGAGTATTGATTGATTAGTTCCAATTTAATAGTGAGAATATGTGGTGTTTGTTTTTCCATTCTTGCAATACTCATGAGAATGTTTTCCATTCTGACCACGTTATTACAAAAGGTATTAGTTCACCATTTTTTTAATGGGTGAATAGAACTCCATGGTATAAAATTTTACTTTTTAAAAACTTGGTTGTGGGGAGGACAATTTTTTTCAGTGCTTTGGCTATCTACAAACATCTTAATTTGGGCTACCTTCTGCTGACTTATTAAAGATAGCAAGTCAGATCCTGCCCTGATGGGATCCTGGACAGCCCTCGTCTTGGTAATTTTTATACCAACACCAGTCAATTCTTCAAATTAACTTCAAACACACTCTCTTCCAAATATCATACTTAGATTCCCACTTCCCTGCGTCTAAGAGCCCTCACTCAACCAAATCCCACCCAAGCTCTGGGCCAATAAACATGTTCTCCTTCCAGAGATGTCCTTTTCTCTGACTGTGTTCATTTCCAAAAATAGGAAACTCGCATTTTCCTTCTTTCTTTTACTCAGGGAGGTTTATTATCAAAAACAGAGGGAGACAGAGACAGAAAGAAGACACATTTCTACAGAAAACTTCAGTCAAAGGAATTAGCACATAAGTCTTTACTCCTCCTTCTAGCTAAGAAATCACTTACAGGGTAAACCATCACCAAAACTAGTAAAATAACCTCAATTTATTATGTGATGTATCATTAAGTATATGTAATCTATCACAGAGAAATGTTTAAACTAGAGAAATGAGTGACATACTGTACTAAGTGCTTAATAGAAATCATGTCATTTAATTCTGCTATAACCATTACCATGAATATGATTTTTTGTCTTTATTTTAGTGATGAGGAAACTGATGTTTACTAAATTGAAAGTAGGATCTAAAGGGAATACTTGTTCTAAGCTGGTATTCTTTGCTTCATAGGAAATATTAAACAAATATTTGTTGAATAGAGTGAAATGTGGAGACAACAAACAAGCTCTGAACAAGGCAGAAGACAGAGATAGAGAAAGTAAAAAGGGAAAAAGCTGGAGGAATTCTCTAGAGTGATTGGGATCCATTCTATTCTCCACTTTGGAAAACTCTATTACAGCTTCCAAAAGAAGAACTTCGATATTATTCTCTCTTGCCCCTCGATCTCAAGTACTGCTTATAAACCTAGGCCTAGACTCAAGTGCATATGTAGAAAAACAGGTACATATTTCATATCTATAAACAGTCTCAGTTAAGTAAGTAAAATCAGTTTGCCTTTGCGAAACAGAGCTGATGCCACGTCACTGTTTCACCAGTTTCTTCGCTCTCTCGAGGTTAGGAGACAATGCACCTTCAGGGCTTACCTCTGAACAGAAAGCCCCTGACTCTCAGACTAAACATGCCAACTGTCAAGCAAAACAAACATCTTTACTGACAACCAAGTTCTGCCTGGAGGATTCTCTCCCTTATACAAAAAATAAATAAATAAATACAAAGCACACTCTGTCCCCAGAGGAATTCTTTCCTACTCTGCTATTTCCTCTTGTCAAGGAGAGAATCTGATGATATGTGAAAATAGCTAATTGTACTCTTAGTCAAGAATTTACCAAGGATATCTGCTTGACCTAAATTTAGGAAGACAAAAAAACTTTGAAATTAGAATAAAAATCAAAGTTAAATTCCTGCTTCAACGCCTTGCAGATCAGTCTTTCTGAAGAACTAATAAAGAATGAGCAGGCTGCAGTTCTCTAGTCATGTTCATCTCAAATTACTTACAGATACATAATTCCAGGCCTGATCTCATTTCTTGCCTGGCTTTTCTTTTAACTCTATACATCCATGCTGAGGATTCAAGCTGCCTCTCTAGCTCATAACAACCCTCTTTCAGAGACAGTTCTCCCAACTTCCAGCTGCCTGTATTAATGTGGAACATAAGTTTCAAATCAAAGCTTGAAAAGAACAATTTTCTTGGAACATTACCCCATAATTGGTTTCTAATACAGCCTTCCTTTGCTGTTTAATATCTCTATAGAAAGTGGTTAAATCTAGTGAGAGAAAATCTAGAGTCCTAGAAGAAGGAGGACAAAGGAGCCTCCATTTGGGCTGGATTTGGTACTGCTGGGTTGTGGGGGAAGGGAGAACTGAATCTTGATTATGTTAAAACATATATGGGTCTGATTCAAAGGCAAAAGATGAATCTCACTCACCTTTGGAAAACTAAGCTAGTGTCGTTAGACTTACATTCCCTGATGTATGTGTATGACCCTGTTTAAGATGATCCCACACAGCTCATGGAACTTGATCTCTATGTAAATATTTCAAAACAACAACTGAGTGTAACTTTCAGGGAAAGAGGTGTCCTAGGTCATTGAATTTTTTATTCAACTCAGAATTGAAGAGAAAAACCCTTCTTATTTCAATCCTCATGATCAAAAGTGTTTATAAATACCCCAGTCTATTTTTATGATTTATTCAATACAATGTTGAGAATGAAATGTGATCTGTATTTGATGATTCAGATAGTTATAGTTCCTGAGATCATGCTTTTGGATATCACTTACTTTAGTGCCATGACAATGAAGTCAGAAGTTAAGAAGTAGAGGCAGAGCAGCACTGACATTAGTTTGTAATATAACAGTTCAGTATAAATCACTGATAATTATTTTCCTATTGTTCACTTATTTCTTATAAAATTCAAAGGTTAAAAAATTCTGATTAATAGGTGATTCTAATTATTTGAGAATCTGAATATTTACATTCTGGGCAATTTTTGCTGGGGGAGGAAAGGATCTTTCATCTTGATCTGAGAAAGTACCTGGTTCTAACTGGCTTCCTGGTTTGTACAACCCATTAAAAAATAGAGTGACACAATGTAAATTAAATAGAAATCAATCCAAATTTATGTCTCCTTACCTAAGTTATTGTTGCTGCTGCTGCTGTTACTATTGTTGTCTTGGTTGCTATTGTGCGATGGAAGTACCACTTAAATTCAAAAGCCACCAACAGTTATATCTGCTTCAGTTCAAAAGGAAAAGACTTTTAAGTGCTCTCAGGAGAATTTTTTTTTTCTACTCAAATCCTCCTGAACTGCTCAGCCCTAAAGTAATTAAAGATAAATCAGGACCAAATCACACGCACTAAGACCAAGAATGAGCAGCAGGACTAACCACAGCAATGGTGACTTCACGCGCCAGCAGGCACAGAAAGGTCTTACACTAGCAGTTTCTTATGACCCTGTTCTCCAAAGGTTGTGTTTTTCCTGGCTCAAGAGGAGGGGGGGAGGTGCATTTCCTAACTTGTCAGTGGCCTTAAGCTTCCTGAGTGAGAAAAGCCCCAGTAAACTCACAGGGCCCCTCTTCTTTCTGTCAGCTCCGTATTTGCCAAAAAACTAGTGTTTGTGGTCTCTCACGTTTGCTAACAAATATCCTCACCATCAGAAATTCCAACTTGACGTGTTCCTTCCTAATAATTGTCCAGTGTTCTCTACTAGGCAGAGGGGGAAAGGAGGGATGTAGAAAACTGTAGGGAAAGAAAGGGAAGGAAGAAAAAGGCACCAGGCAAAGAAAAGCCTGTCATACACAATCAAGCAACTAAAACATGTCAACAAGACTATACCCATGTTCATTTCTCAGCCTTTCCTACCTATCTTTAGTAGAGAAGAAATTATGTTGCCACTCAATTGTCCCCATATGCAATTTACAAAGTCTTTATGTCATACCTGCCTTATTTGTCTGTTTGATACAAACATTTTATACAAATACTATTCTTCGGTTTAAAAAGAAAGGAAGAGCAGACAGAGGGAAGGAGCTACTAGGGGGGGCTTGGTGTGTGCCACACCTTTTGGGGGCAAAACACGATTGTAAGAGGGACTTTACCTAACAAATGCAATCAGTGTAACCTGGTTTCTTGTACCCTCAATGAATTTCCAACAATAAAAATAATAATAATAAGATGAACAGTAAATAAATTTAATTTTTTACCTAAAGCTCTAATCTGCACCCACCAGGACTTAAACTTTCAGCAGGTCAATAAAATGACTTCTCTGTCTAAAATTTAAAAGTCTTTTTGATTTACAGATCTTATTCAAGTAGTCAGCTACTTACAACTTTATTGACAGAACCTTGGAAAGACGTGGAAAGAGGAGATGCAGCCAAGAGAGGAATGTAGAGTTTCAGACATTCTGTGTACACTAATAGTGATACTTAAACCACTAAGATTTCCATTCCATTGATAATAATTTCTTTCAGATTGCTCCATAGTGCTGCTAATCAAAGCCAGGAAATACACACTAAGACAAGCCAAAGGCGGAAATGACCTTCCTTCACCCACGTCAGTATGTCAAAACGGTGGTAGATGTTCAGAACAAATAAACACATAGTTGCTGATTCTCTAATTCCATGATTAAAAAAATATCCAGTTAAAATGTCAGACAAGAATTTGTAGGGTATTTGTTAAATACTGTCCTACAATATGTCCTAAAATCAGATGGAGACATGAATAATGAGATTCCTGAGTTCAATGTGCCACTGATTTTCATCCTTTTTAAGTATTTTCTTAGTCAGAAAGTGTTAAATGAAGGTTCTTAAGCAGTAAAAGACTTCTTAGGAGTAAAGAACAGAAATGACAGGCATAAAATAAAAAGAGCTAAAATAAGCACAACTGAAAGAGAAGATGGATATTCTGTCAAGCTATTGTAAACTTTAACTAAATTTATAATTAAACTATAAGTTAGAACTATATTTAAGAAATGGTAGACTCACACTTTGGTCTTATGTAAAAAGCAATAGATAGTGAAATGTCTGAGGAGCCCCCATTATTCCAGCCCGTAGCTGTTGGAGTCCTTAGTCCTCACAACCTAATGTATAAATGAAGAAGGCTTAGAGAAATCCCTGGATCTTGGTAAAATTTTGCTATAACTTCATGAAGAATCAAGACAAATTGCCTGGTTCATCCACTCCTGAATTCCAAGCCACAGAAATCATCTGAGAAATAATATTTTTATTTTAAACCACTAAAGTTTGGGGTAACCTTTTATGCAGTAATCAATAACAGATATAGCAGTCTTTCCTAAAAGTTGAAGAATTTATTCAGGATAAGTCCTTGAATGGAGAGATACTTCATTTATACGCAGAGTAAAAAACTCAATGAATAAATCTAAAGCGTATTAAGATTCTCACATGGGTGGCACCTGTGGCTCAAAGGAGTAGGGCGCTGGCCCCATATGCCAGAGGTGGTGGGTTCAAACCCAGCCCAGGCCAAAGGAAAAAAACTCCCCCCCCCCAAAAAAAAAAAGATTTTCACACATCTGTTTCTGTTGCTGGTGCTACTTGCCGACATTTACTTACTGCTTACATATACCAGGCACTATTACACCCAGCAAACCAATGAAATGTATGCTCTTTTGTTGCCACTTTTTATTTTAGGAAACTAAAGCACATTTAAGGAACTGCTGAAGTTCAAAAACTGTCCGTGAAAGGAACATCTTCAAGTAGTGGAGTCTCATTCCAGGTCCATGTTTCTAATCATCATACTTTGGGAACTTTTAAAGTGTGAGCTCAATTCTTAAGCCTTTATGGGTGATGATAAAAATAAAGTGGAACTATAGGCTATGTTCTCTCCTTCAGCAAAAATAACACCACTGAAAATTGTTACCCCAATGACACTGTTTTGTGGACCCAAGAAAAGCCATCAGTTCTGATCTCCTAGACCAACAGTCTAATTAGTGGTTCCAAAAGTTCAATATACAATGAAACTTAACAGATTAATATATAAATCAGAACAATTGCTTTGACTCATAGGAAAGGCTTCAAAAAGAGGATATTATTAAGAGGCATATATACAAACTTGGATCAGGAGACCTATGGCAACTGCCTTAAATCTCACTATAATACAATGTAACAAATACTGAGTATTTAAGAAATGCTAATATTGACAGAAAGAATGTTATCCTAACTAAAACAAAAAGAAATTAAAGAAGAATCAAGAAAACATATTTAATTTTTATCTCAGTCCACAGAAAGCACTGTAGTAAAATCAACCATTTTAGAATGAAAGTACTGGCAAGAATTCAACATAGCTCATTCTGTCTCCTGAGGCATCATTACACTATGTTTTCCTTTAAAAAAAATCACACTTAAACACTTTCTCTCTTATAAACTGTTAAGAAGCATCACTATATTACCATTTTATGATGAAGTAAGAACTCTCAGTATGTGTGCGGCTAGTTGTGGGTGGGATTGGAGTGGGAACTCTTCATTCAAATGTGCCTTGGGGGGTGGCACATTTGAATGAAGAGTTCCCACTCCAGTCCCACCAGGGGCACATTTCAATAAAGACTTCCCACTCCAATCCTGTGACTATTCAAGGCATCTCTTACAAGGATGTGTTCTATGGCCACATGGTAGGTGCCCTATTTTGACTCACTCATTGCCACACACACAATTTGCCAGCAGTCTATGAAGCATTACTCTAATTCATACAAGGTAAGAGACTTTTTATAAATATGTGGCATGAGTTCTTTAAATATGAATTCTAAATGCAGTATAAAATACCGGAAGCATAATTCCTCCAAAGCTAAATTTTAAGTTACATTTTCCCAAGGCTCAGTAACATTGCATAAAACACTGTCATTTGAATCCTACAAACATCGTTTAAAGATTCAGTAGTAGGATCAAGTTTGTAGCTGTATATCCCTACAAAAACCAATGTAGATAAATGGACAGGGCCATTCGCAACATGATGAGACTTGAGAAAAACTAAGCAGGAGGAAACAACTAGGCAGAGATTAATTATAGTTCATATCTACCACACTGGAAAATGATGACCATTGGAAAAAGAATAGGATTTTCATAATTCTATGCCAAGTAGTCTTCAGAAATATCATGAATGACCCCTAGAATGCTCATTTATATGTCCCAACTTGAACTTTCACTCATGCAGTGGAAAGTTTCCCAATGTATCCTCCCACCACTCCATTGCAGCCCTTCTTAATTCTTCCATCCCATTCTACACTTTTCTTCCCCGCTGCTACCTCACTGGCAGCTTTCTCCTCAAATTTATTCCCTAATTTCTTCTTTTACATGCTTATCTGGCCACCTAAAATTCACATGGAATTGAAGTAGGGTGTAAGCATTTGCCTAAAAATAAAATATTTCAGGAAAACAGTTGAATGCATTTCAAATTCAAAACAACCTAAGTTTCACTCATTCTCCATCTCTAAAATGTACCTCCTGTCTTTTATGCTAGTGTTAAAGGATACCACACCGCACTTCATTCTCTCCAGCTAGAAAAGTACAAGTGACTTCTTCCTTCCATTGCCATAAGAAAAATAAATAAAAAGAGGTTCATTAATTCTTTCCTTAAACTGTCTTTTGCATCTGTTCTTCCTTTCTATTTTCATTCCCATTCCACCTGTTCAGACATTTATTTTCTCATGCCTGAATTATTGTGGTCCACCTAAACTAATCTTTCTAAATCACCTCATATACTTTGTCCTTCCCTGGTTCTAAACTTTTAAGATCTAAACTTTTAAGTGATCTCTATTGTCTCCAAATTACAGTTCAAATCCCTTTGCTAGACATCTAAATCTCTATCTGCCTTCCATCTACCTTTTTTATCTATAACCCTACCAAAAAGAAATGCAACTTTTACACACTGCTGATGGGAATGTAGAATTATACAAACACTTAGAAAAACAGTTTGGTAGTTTCTTTTTTAATTTAAACATTCTTATACCATATGATCTATCCATTCCATTCCTAAGTATTTCCCTACGGAAAAAGAAAGCATAGGTCCATGCAAATATTTTCATTTTTATTCATTTATTTTTTGTTGTTGTTGAGACCGAATCTCACTATGTTGCCCACTGTAGAGTGCTGTGGCATCATAGCTCATAGCAACCTCAAATTCTTGGGCTTATATGATTCTCTTGCCTCACTTTCCCAAGTAGCTGGGACTATAGGCACCAGCCACAATGTCAGGCTATCTTTTTATTGTAGTTGTCATTGTTTAGCAGGGTTAGGCTGGGCTCAAACCTGCTAGCCCTGGTGTATGTGGTTGGCACCTTAACCACTGTTGCTGAGCCATGCAAAGACTTTTAAATGAACACTTATAGTAGCTTTATGTGTAATGCCTCCAAACTGGAAGCAATCCAAATGCCCATTAACAGGTGAATGAACAAACAAAAGGTAGTAAATCCATCCAATGGAATAAAAAGAATGAACCATAAGTACATATAATAAAATAGATGAATCTCATAGTAATTATCCTGAATGAAAGAAGGAAGACAAAAACATATGTACAAAGTTCTAGAAAGTGCATATCTATTAATAGTGATAAATCAGAAATAAATACTTACAATGTTAGCATTCAATTAAAAAAAATTAACTAAAAAAAAGCTTATCAGTGATTACCTGGCAGTTAGGAAGTAGGAAAATAGGAAGGCTGAAAGGAAGGAATGACCAAGATACTCAAAGAAAGATGCTCTGACAGTGATAGATACACATTAACTATCTTCATTGTGGTAGGTAATGGTTTCATAGTTACATGCATATCTCAAAAGTTATCAAATTGTACATGATAGTCACTGTGTATTATGCATCAATCATACCTCAATAATGCTATTTAAAGGAAAATCATGTCTGATCACTTCACCTTCCAGAATAGGTTCCTTGAGTCAAACTTGTCAACTTATTAATGCAAAAATGTATTGTGAAGCTTCCCACTTCACAACACATTTTTCCTACTGCCATCCTTCCACCTCAAATACTCTACTACTTTGCTTCAGAATATGGTTAACTTCATACCTCCTCTACTGAAACCTCTTAAGCCTCTCCAACTTGTAGGGTTTTTTTTTTTTCTTTCTCTGAATATCAAATGCCCTCTAGCCACCATTTGGCAAATGGTAAACACAGCACAGAATCAAATCTAAGTTTGAATACTAATTCTATAGTTTGTTTCTATAACCCTAGTATTTAACTGCTGTAGGCCTTAGTTCATTCTTAAGTATTGATGATAGTAGTGCTCATCTAATAAAGTCAACTAATTGGAAATTGCTTGGCATAATAGTTAGCACACAGTAAGCATCCAATCATTGTTTTCTTAGATTTCCTATGTTTTTGTGATGTTTCTTATATGAAATATTTTTGGAAGAGGTAGTAGAGTCATCTGGTCTTCCTGATGGTGCCTACCAGAAATAATTCCATTTAAGCCCTTTACACAATAGACGATAATTAATTGGTTTGATTTTCCTTTTCCTGCCAATACTGTTTTGGGCAGGAGACAGAGAAGAAAGGTTTTGGATTGAAAACACTCAATACTGCCTTGAGTGTTCCAAATATTAGGATTATTCTCCTAGAGTAAGTTTAGCTGAGTCTAGATAGACACTATATTTAAATAATAAAATGCACTTGTTCATACTCTAAGAATTTGACTTTGCTTAGCTCCAAATAATAAAGTAATCCCTACTAAGTATTTAATGACTACATGATGAGGTACAAAGAAGTCTGTAATAAACCCAGTATTAGGGAGTGACTAATACAATTTGAACCAACATTTGTCTCATTATATCATGATACTTCTAATCATTCCATCATGCTTTTACTTTTATTAGTTGTATTTTGCGTAACAAAATACAAATTGTAGCTTTCTAGTAGTCAATCATTAAGTTGTCTATATTAATCAACATATAATATTACATTTCACTTAATACAGAGTACTTTCTCCTAGTAACTGGGCCTTAGATGGTTTGAGTTCTTAAAAATAAATGTTGTCCAATAGATCGGTAAAATTTTCCCTTCACTAATAACTTCATTGGGGAAAGTGAAGGAAAACTGAGCATCATCCGCCATTTTGTATTTTCCCTTTTGAACTAAAGAGTAATTAGTTGAATAGCATTGACATTGTCCCTTGTTGTTTACCTAATTCACTGTGAAAAGTGTTTATTTGACCTTTCTTCCAACAGGGCCATATAGATTTAATTAAGATAAATAGCCAGTACCCTTTAAATAAAAGAAGGCAGATAAAGAGGATATTGTCAACTCAAATAATTAGATAGCAAATTGGTTCTTTAGAAGTTTATGCTGCAATCAGAGATTCTTTTCCACAAATTCAGTGTCCAAGTAAAACCCAGTTTCAAGGCCATTTCAACTACAAAACACAATTGCAAGTGAAAATACCAATATGCCAAATATTACAAACTCTATATTTGTAATCTCATAATACAATTAGACCACTCGTAGATGATCTTCCCTAAACACTGCTTCAAAAGCTAGGCATTTCTTTTAAACCCCTGAAGATTAATAAATGATTATTTTTAAGCTAAATTATACCTTAGCAATTAATGCAGAGGCTTATTATTTACTTGACCAACAACATTTATAGTATTATTCCCACATTGTTATGATTTATAAGTGTAACAGCATTTATAATGCATTAATTATGTAACAAGGCCTATTCTAAGCACATTATGTGGGATAGAGTACATGTTACCTTTTACAATTCCTTGAAATAAGTACCAATCATGGATAGAAGGCACAAAAGGCTAAAGTTACAGAGCCAGTAAGTGGTGGTATTAAAACTGGCATTAACTGTTAGCATTATTAATAAAAATGACATGTTCAAATATGGATCTCACAATAAAATTTCAAACAGCTGCCTCATTTAATTCCTTAACAATCTGCAAAAGCTCTTACCATATTTTTCTTAAAACATACATGCCTTATATCTTATCATATTAAGGAGAATAGCTTCATGAATTCAAAACATAGTTTTCTTCTTAAAGTATATAATTCAAATGTTGCAGCTATCAAAATATATACATATATGTATTTCCTTTGCACTATTTGCATTGGAAAATCAAATAAGTGGCTCGGCACCTGTGGCTCAAGCGTCTAAGACACCAGCCACGTACACCTGAGCTGGCAGGTTCATATCCAGCCCAGGCTGCCAAACAACAATGACAGCTGCAACCAAAAAATGGCCAGGCGTTGTGGCGGGCACCTGTAGTCCCAGCTACTTGGGAGGCGGAGGCAGGAGACTTGCTTGAGCCCAGGAGTTGGAGGTGGCTGTGAGCTGTGATACCACAGCACTCTACCCAGGGTGACAGTTTGAGGCTCTGTCTCATAAAAAAGGAAAATCAACTAAGAAATTAAAAAAAAAAAGATAAAGAGAGAACTTCCAATCTTAGAAGACATTACAATAGCCCATAGGGTAAAATGACACTTGGACTATTTGACTTTTTGTGTGTTGCAATGGATATTTGTATTTTAAAAACCTTCAAAATCACATTAGCTTTATGAAACTATTTTCTCCACCTCCAAATCTTCTCTTCCCAGCTTTAAACCAATTCACTCAAAGTTCTTGGGGACTGCCAATCTGGAACATCCTCTGGTTTTGACAATTGGCAGCTGGGATCAATAAGTTTATAAAATCCAAGTCGTCAGCTAAAAATCAGTCATATTTCTTAAGCAAGACAATCTGTTAAACAGCTTAGGTCTTAAATCCATGAAAAACATTTACAAAAACACATTTTGTGCTTGCTCTTCCTAAGTTCTAACGCTATAGATGTTACAGAAACCACCATTCTGGAAATTCTCCTAGCCATCTCTTACCCTTGCCTGGAAAGTTCAAGGTATCTTCTGGTCTCCACAGCTAACAATCGACCATCTTCTGAAAGCCATGGGTGGAAACAGATTTCCTCAATATGAGATAAATCCTTGCTTCATTTTGGGCAATTATATAGTTTTTATCTTCTGTGTAATTGGTCCAGTTCATCCTAAGCCAATGTCATCACAGTGCAATTAGACTAGCTTCCTGTACTGGCTATGTCCCTAACAAAAACAAATTCTACATAATTGTACAGATTCCAAAGCAAATGCAAAGCTTTCTAAGTGATCTCAGACAAGGCACATCTCAAGCTTTAGCCCCCTTCTCAGTAAAATGAGAGGGCTGAAATGACTAAACTCCAAATTTCTAATTCTATAATTCCATATTTCTACTTATTCCTATTGCTTTCAATGTAAGGAAACCTACTTCATCATTATTGCCAAACTCTTGAAATCACCAGGACCATCATGGGTTGGTCCCCAAAAAACATCATAACATGAATAATGATGGTTAGAGAAACCTATTTGCAGACTTCATCACACTTAAAGTATGAGAAGAGCATAAGAGAGAGAAACTTTGGAATCCCCGCACAGAATCTCCATTTGATTATCATTACTTCTACATGTCATCATTTCTCAACACCTCATACCATTAATATCAAAGTAGAAAAATACACATCAGGCACTCTCCTTGGCCTTGCTCCAGGCAAACATCAATCACTGATGATTCCTCTTCCTCCCATTGAGCCAGGACCACCCTCAGAATCCTCAACTCAAACTCTAGAGAGCCACCACCAATTATTCAGAATTGGCATGGTGAGAGAATACATTTGATATTGTGACCTATACATTAATTAGTCCTGATTCAAGTCCAACTGCTGTCTATACATCTCTAATTGTATATGTTCTGAAACACTGTCATTCCCTCCTTACAAAGCATTTCCCTCCCTTTCTATAACTCCTAGTCTAACAAAAAAAACCATTCCAATGACCCATACATCCAAATAAGATGTTTTGCTTCAAATGCTCATCTCATTGATCACCAAATCCCCACAAATTTTAATTCCTAAGTTAATTTCCAGATTTTTTTCCTCTTTATTCCCTAACACTTCCCTAGTCTAAAGCTTTACTGTTTTTCTTCTAACCTACTGAAATCGCTTTTTAACCAAATTACCTTGTAATGGTCGTGCAAATACCCAATTTACCTATTTTAAACCCTTCAGGAAATCCTAATGCATAAGAACATAACAGCCTTGGCTTGTACCTGTTGGCTTGTACCCCAAGAATTTCCTTCTGTGTCTATGTGTCAGAAATACACACATTGTCTCAATCTGCCTGCTCCTTTGAGCCTATTGCAATTCTTCCCGTCTCATTTTGCCCTCTGGCCCAGATGCATGCTCCGTAGCCTGCCCCAAGAATGGGGCAGGGTAAATTGGGTATCTACAAGACCATTAAAACACCCTATGGGGCAGGTCAGGGTTCCATAAACAGTGAAAGCTGCATGGCCTTTTTGGGCTCAGGCTTGGAAGTAATATATCACTTCTACCACATTCTCCTAGACAAAACCATTGCAAGCCTACTCAGATTCAAGGGGAGTGTCAAAGAATTAGCAAATAAGTTTTAAAACCATCATACCTATCTCTATCTTTCATATGTCATGCCATAGAAAATCTTAAGTAATATTTCCCCATTTAGGCCTTTACACATACTGTTTTCCAGAAAAATCTTAAGTATTAGTTCCTCACTTAGGCCATTACACATACTATTTTACAGAAAATTACTTAAGATTTTCACCTCCTTGGAAAACCTCTTTTCTCCTCCTTGGAAAACCCTTACTCATTCATCTAGTATCATCAAAATACCACCTTTACTATAAGAACTTCCTGAACAAAGTCAAGTAAACTTGAACTCTTGAACTCCCTCTAAACTCCAGTAATCTCTCACCTCCTAGATCAGTGCCTTTCAAGAATACAAATCACCTGGGATCTTACTGAAATTCAGACTCATTACTAGGTCTAGGGTGGAGCCAAAGACTCTCTATTCTGTACAAAATCCCAGATGACAACAATGCTGGTGGTCCCAGCATACTCTGAGGAGCAACATCCCACTCAGAAAAGTTTACTCAAATTGCTGGCCAAGAATGAAGCACTTCAGCCAAGGAGAGGGGCATGTCAGAGAGGCAGGCTTCAGAGCATGCATCTGGGCCAGAGGGCAAAGTGAGGTGGGAAGAGTTGCAGTAGGCTCAAAGGAGCAGGCAGATTGTGAAAATGTGTGTATTTCTGAGACATAGACACAGAAGGAAATTCTTGGGGTACAAGCCAACAGGAGAAAAACCAAGAAACCAAACCAAAAGCTACCAAAAGTTTTAAGTGACAGGTGGGAAGGAAACTGCAGGAGAATCCTAGAGCTGTTGAAAATGTGTCTGTAAAAGCTTTCTGTATGGTAACAAGAGGGAGAGAGCAGTAGGACGCCAGGCTAAGATTAACATTTTCCAAAATATTTGCCTACACTTCCATTGAGACAATCGCCTTTTACGATTGAATATTTTATTTGCATGCCTACATCTAAATTATATCCATTATAAGCTTCCTGTGAACAAGGACTAAACCTATTTATAAAGGAATGTTTGAGAGCATATTATGCTTTTTGGTTTCGTAACTCTGTGGCTACCTTAGGAAAATCATCTAAATTTTCTTTTAATTTTTTGTGTTTCAGGTTATTTTAAGCATCCAGTGGGGGATAATAATAATAATATCTACACTTAGGATTGTTCAGAGTATTAAGAGATAATATATGTAAAAGTACTTAACCTGAAATACAGTAAGCCTTAAATCCATGTTTGATCCTATCATAGGCAGCATGATATCTAAGTTTGGGATCAGAGCAAACTACCAGAGAAAAATCTCCAGCTGTCTGATTTACTAGCTACGTGACCTTAGATAGGGCACATAACGCCTCCAAGCTTCAGTTATTTCAACTGTAAAACTGAGATACTCACAGTGTCTACCTAATAATATTATTAAAAGAATTTAGATTATCTACCCCTGATATATGCAAAAAATTGTTAGTGAATATTAGTTACAATAATTACCATTGTTCTCAGAGTGAGAAACACAGTCTGGCAAGTGGTAGGTTTTCCATAAATATTTTTGAATGACTAGATAAATCAATGTGGGTATTGTTAACATTAATCTCAGCAATTTCACTTTTAGGATACTTCCATGTATTTGGAAAAAAATGTTTCTTAGGACTATGCAAGTAAAAAGTCAAGTAGAGACACTGGTTCCCCTCTGTCTCCTTGCATCTAATAGAACAGATTCACCTTCATCTTTTTTAATATGTTAAACTTTCATATAAATTTCACTTGAAACATTGTTTCTACCACTAAGGAATAATGAATTATACTATAGTTATCATAGTTATATCTTTACTTACATATCATAAAAGATATAAATAATATGGCATGCAATCTCTGACTTTTCTGGCTACCACACATGCTAATAAGTGCAAAAACCTAAACAACACGATAAATTAAATGAAAGGCAGCCATCTCATTATCCCTCTCTCAATGGAGTTGGTTGGTAACAAATATGACACTGACCAGCCTGTCAAAATTAACATAGTGCTACTTAAATAGCAAAATAGTTAATATATTGGCCTGGTTCCAATATACATGGTGGGAAGCGTCGTACTGACAGAAAGATACAGGTTAGGATTCAGCTTAGCATTCTATAAACACTTGAAATCAAAACCACAAATCAACTGCACTACAAAGAATTTGAGAATTTCGAAGACATTTGATTATACTATTTCACAATAAGCATCCAGACTAGAAGCCTAAAAAGGTTACATACTCTTCCAACTAGTGTCTGTTAAAGAAATGCATTTTTGGTGGTATAAGGTTGTTTTCCTTTACCTTATATTTATGTTGTTAGACATGGAATAAATTCTCACATATTTTCTTTCATAAATTCATATAATCTTTCTCCTATTATGGGATTTGGGAGTGTCACAAAATTTTATATTCCAGGAGGAAAATTTCACACAATTTCTTTTGCTTGCAATTCAACACTCCTCTTTCTGAAAATTAGCACCAGGCAGGCACTCCAGACACTCCTCAGGAGAGGCCACGCACATTCCATGGCTACATATTACAGACATTTCCATCTTAATAAAAATTTTCCTTGCTGTTTTGTTTTCTTATGGATTCAAATTACACCATGTTCTTTATATAAGTAATGAGACCCATCTATACAGATGGCGATCATAGAAATCAAACGATAGGATAACACTGAGCAAGAGAAAATAATAATTACCAATGAATTTTAGTTTTATGTCTTCAAATGGCAGCATTGAAAAAAATGATGTACCGTAGTCAAGTAGGAGTTAAGGCTCACTATCAATATTGCAATAGATGAGAAATTACGCATTATATTAAGAGGTGGTATTTGATTATGGGCCATGGAATACTCCAATTCTGCTTCTCACCAGTCACCTTGTAATTGAAAATTCATAAAGGATTATGACCAGGACCAAGGAATCCTTATTACTAAAAGACACAGACAGTGCCTGTGGCTCAAAGGAGTAGGGCGCCAGCCCCATATGCCAGAGATGGTGGGTTCAAACCCAGCCCCAGCCAAAAAATGCAAAAAAAAGAAAGACACTTTGGTCCTCAAACCCCATTACAGAATTCGTGTGAGACAGCCTACACCCATGGAGGAACACAATTTCCCAGGTGGATCTATGAAAGCAAACTTCAATGCAAAGCCCAGAACACTATGACAAATCTCAAATCTATCCAAGAGGAAATACCATCAGGGAATTTTTGTCCTAGTCTCACAGGGGTATCCAAGATTCTATTTCTCTGCAAAAAATTGGAAGAATAAGAGTTCTCTTGGGCCACACACCAAAAACACCAATCAGATAGTAAAAAAAAAAAAAAAAATAGGCCTATACATACTTTTCAAGATATCCAGTACCACAGAGAAGCCAGAGAAGTCTTCAGGAAATCAACATGTGCCCTCTATGCTACAAGTTGGACACACCTGTATCTACAGTGTGCTTTCACATGTTGTCCATCCCAGAGCTGTCGCTGCTATGAGGGGAGGGAATAGATTCAACGGAAGTGTGTACCTAGACTCATGGGAAAAGTGAAAATATTTTGGGGTTTTTGGGGGGCTTTTTGGTCATTTCAGAACAGCTCTCCTCTTGAGGGTGGGGGACGAACGGGGCTCTAAGGTCCCTAGGAGGAACAAAGTCTCATAAAATCTTTCTAAATCAATTATACCCAACTTTGTATGAGGGAAGAAAACACAGGGTATCTTCATATCCCAATAAAAATCTAACACTACCTGAGCTGTGGTGCCTGGCCCCCATATACTGGAGGTGACGAGTTCAAACCCAGTCCCAGCCAAAAAATGAAAAAAAAAAAAAAAATTTAACACTACCTGGTAGAAAATCATAGAAATTACATGAAGACATTATTGATGAGAGTAGATTGAAATATAACCACTGCTAAATAAAAATGTAGGGTAATATGTGAAATTTTATTTGTTTAGTAATCATAAAATTTCTAAATGTTTATATAGTAAATAACCAGATAGGCTCTCTTTTCTCTTTCTAAATGGATATTTTGAAGTAAATAAAACCACAATTTCCGTTTTCTTCCCCTTTTTTTACATGTAATGTTGAAATAAAATCTTATATCTGGATTACTAGACAAACCAAACGATAAGTAACAATGGCATGAAAGCTGTAATGAACACACTCTCTCCATCTGCCCACAAGTACTACAATATCAAATAGAATACAGATTTTGTCTGAGAACTTTCTCAGTTTCCATGAAGTCCTTTACAGCTGAGAGGGTACTTAAAAATCTAATGTTTATTCTTGACAGACATAAAATGGAACTATGGGGAAAATATGGGAATGTAAGACAATATGTATTCTAGGTCCTCACTCAGTAGCTTCTGCCTCAGAATAAAATAAATGTCTCACAGGGTAAAATAAGTATTTTGTATAAGTTTCTCACTCATTACTAAATTTTCTTTCCATAGCACAAAATTATCATTTTATTAGACTTATTCCCACTATTACCAATTAATGAAATATTTTGCTTATACATACTATTTTTTTCCTCTGGGGCATATAACGATAATGCAAATGGATGACAAGGGTGATCAGTATAGCTCAACTGTGCTATATTAACAGTGCTAAAATCCCCATGACAATCAGTTCATTGTGTGTTAGCAGTAACAAAATGAGTTCCTCCAAAATTTTCACGATATTCATTGGTGAGGGAAAACATCTCAATGATGGAAGTATGTTACTTCTAATTTAATGTGAGTTATAATGTTCAAAAACTAGTCACTTCAGCCTCTATAAGGCAGGCAAGTCATAATAAATACCATAAAAAACCACAACCAATATTTATTGAGTTCTCTCTCTGTCCCTTTTCTGTTACAGACATTTTGTACACATTACGTCATTGAACCCACGTGACAATCCAGTGAATTGGGTACTATTTTATCCCCATTTTACGTGTTATAAACCTTAGATCTGGATTTAAAACGAGCTCAGATGATTTCATTTGAGTGCATTTAGCCAGTATATTATCCTGCATTCACCACAACTTGAGGTCTAAAACAAAGAAAAGAAACATTTATTTTTTGTATCCTATCTCTTGTAGGGGGGAGAATGTGAGAACAATGTTTTCAGATTATTTCTTCATACTGCCTCAAAGCTATGTAGATCAAGTAGCACATCCTTATTGGAGGTTCCACCCACCTGAACAACCAGAGAGAGATATTTTGTACAGACTTATTTCCTCTCCCAATAATTTAAATTTCTGCTTTAAAGCTCAGTTGCATGGTCCATCTGTTCAAGCTGGCTCTTATCCTAATTCATGGTGGCTACAGAAGGGGAGATAAAAAATCCACTTGCTTGAGGAGCACCAAGCAATGTTGTATTAATTAAATTTGCATCAGTGTTGTAAATATTCCCAGAGGCCAGGGTGATGAGTACATTTTATAAATCAAATAAATGAATAATAACTTTTAGAGGTTGCTAAATGCAAAACGTTTGAAGAACAGAAACCAGATGAATCCAAACTGTGGCCGAGGGGTTACCCTTGCTAATTAAAACATACACTGAAAACATTAACCAACCTGATTCATAAGCTAAATAAAACTCCATTTCTGGATAACTTTCCATCTTTATTATTTTTTTATTATAACAAAAGGTAACCACATGAAAGTCATCCTTAATGAACTCAATATTTTTTAACTTTCTGAAATAAAGAGAAACATAAAAATGTCATAGTTGTACACCATGTCTCAAACATTTGGCCTTTCCATTCGTCTTGTCTTTATAGACTGCCTTAAAAATTCAGAAATTCTTTCTGCAAAAATGAAAGAATGGGAAATAAGAAGAAAAAAGAAAAGAGAAAGAGGGAGAGAGGGAAGGAAAATGGAGACAGGGCGGGAGGAAAGAAATAAAAGGAAAAGAAAAGAAAAAAAAGGAGAGATTTCAGAGATCTGTGAGAAGCAACAGTGAGAGCCAACACATAAGAAATAATATCCATACAATAAAATGCTAGGTACAGGGCCACCAAGCTTTGAGTCCTAGCTGAGAGTGAATTACCTATGTTTGTGGTTCAAACTATCGAAAAAAATATCATCAATTAAAATTTGGCAAGTATAGCTGAAATTTACTGCAGAATTGTTAACACATTAATGTCATTTCAAACTTTGAGGCTATATGTGCTGTTCTTAACATGAGTTACTATTATATGAATATTGATTAGGCATTAATATATATTAGTATTATATGCATTATAGAGTGATCAGAGCATAGATTTCATTTTAAAGAAATAATATCTAGGGTGGCACCTATGGCTCAAAGGAGTAGGGCACTGGCCCCTTATGCCAGAGGTGGCGCATTCAAACCCAACCCTGGCCAAAAAATTCAAATAAAAAAAAAAGAAAAGAAATAAGATCTATTTGTTTTTTAAGCCCAACTGAACACCTGCAAATGGAAACAGAAAGTCTGCAATTAAGAATAATTAGCCTAAATTTATCTGAAATCAATTTCAAATCAAATAAAATGTATGTTTTTTTCCCTACTGATCTTCTAAAGTAAATTACAATAAGGAAAGAGATGAGAGAAGGAAAAGAAGGAAGTGTACAACCTAAAGGCACACTAAAATATCAGTCTCCTCAGTTCTCAGGATAGGGGCAGCAGCTTTTGATGTTAGTAGCCTTGTCTTTTCATTCTAGTATGGCATAGATAAGTTATTTTATATGTGTTCCATTATGTGAAAAATGTAAGGAAACATTGATCCAAGGACTTGGTTTGCATTGGCTCTGTTACCTCCTCAAACTTAATCATCTCACGAATCCCCCTAAACTTCCCTAAGAAACACTTACTTTTTTAAATTATTTATTCTCTATTATAACTAAATAATGCACACATCTTCTTTCATAGCCACAATGTGATTAATCTTTAAAGAAGATTTTGTCACTCAGCCTAATTTCATATTAGTAAAAATGCATCATCAAGCATTTGGAAAAATGTATGTTAGCTAGTGAATGCCAACCATTATGACATAATTTTTTATATTTTAAAAAAAGTCTTTTGCTTAGTTAAAAGAGACCTTACAAAACTCTTATGTGCTACTTAGTCCTGGAGTGAAGAGTGAGAGGGTTGGGGAATAAGAAGTCAACATCTTTTGCATAAGGTATTTTGGCCAGCTGACACAAATGTGTCCTCTGAACAAGGGCACATGATATCCATTATCCTCGTATTCATTGTGAAGGCACCACAGCCACTGTTTTCCACAAAATTGTCAATGTGCGAGTAAACTCTAACTTCCACCTTACTGTTAGATTCCATATCACTGTTAGAAAGATTACAGCACAGAGCACCAATCTGAGAGACAGGACTTCCGTGGGCATTGCAGAGTGGCTGGAATTCTACAGGAACATCCCAGAATAGCAAATACAACCCCAAATTATAAGTTGTTTAGTTTTTATACTAAGAGCTACAGAATACCAAAAAAAAAGTTCTTAAAAATAGTGAATTTTTTGGCATAGTCTCAGTAATTTAAAAATTTACAATAGAAAAAAGAGAAAGCAAAAGCAATAACTTTTTACATAAATGCAAAACATATATTTCAGCTTTCATTACCCTTTATAGATTTTTTTTTCTTAATAAAATAATTTAGAAGGGTTTAAGACTACATTTGAACATAAAGACTAACAATATCCAGAGAGAATGATCATCAATAAACTTTTAAAATTCATGCTCCAAGCCAGTTAACAACTAGAGATTTGGTATTTGTTTTCTTGCTTGTTTGTTTGTAAAAAGCTTTTACTGAACATAACCACACCACATGTTCACAAGTGATGCCCTGGAGATGAAAGTAAAGACAGAAACCAGTCTAAACCAGGAGCTTTTAAACTAAAAATTTACAAATTAGTTGAGATGTATTTGGGAAATTATAATGTAACTAACTAAATGCACGTGACTGATAATATACTCTGCTTTGTGTATGTCAGATCTGGTGGTTTTGCCAGGCAGATGACTACAGTGAATCCATTTTGCTCTATAATTTTTTTATCTCATCAATTTAGTACTAAGGTTGCTCTCCTAAAAGCTCTCAGCCTTAGCTTAAGTTTTGATTTTCAAATTTAGCAATAAGCTAGTATGAGCCCAACCCAAATATATCACAAATAAAAGACTAATGTTTCACTGGGTTTCCTTTGATGTTGTATTGCACTGTGCATGTCTTCTGGCAGAGTGGATGAAGGCTATTGATATAAGGTATCTAGTCAAAGACACGTGTTTACAATTATAGCCTTCAAAATAAAGAGAGGATACATAACCATATCCCTGGGGGTATGGAAATTACACCATTAGAGAAACATGGCCAGAGGCCAATGATTTGTACTGGTATCCCTAATGAACAGTGTATTTTCATCTCCAAATGTGCATTCTATTTAAAATACTATAAAGCTATTTTTTAGATGAATAGAAAAATTAGGCATACCTGGCACAGCTACATAACTAAAGGCCTATGAATATTAAACTGATACAGAATACTAGAGTCTGTCAGAAGGAAAGGCATACCCATGAGGGTACTCTCTATAGCAGAGAGCACACCAGGATTTGGGAGATGAAGTCTTTACATTATACCCTGAATTCTTAACAAATATCGCTTCAGAATCAATAAGCAAACTCCTCCAGTGACTTGAATGATAGGCAATTTCCAAGTTATAAAGACAGTATGGTAGTGTAAATTCTACAAAGTCAAGGCCAATAATAAAGGAAAGGATGGACTCCACCTTAAATTCTGAACTCATAAAATTTAGAAGAAACTTAAGGGCTGCCACATATCCTGGCTCTTGCTCAATTCCCTTGCCTGCACTAAATCAGGAGGGAGAGAAGTGAAAACTGACCTCTAAGAGAATCTCCAGCCCAGGGCCTGGTCTAAGGTCACCAACGATATTATCTATTGATGCATCTTTGTTAGTTGTGAAGCAGGAGGACTACAAAAGTCACTATAATGAAAAGATACAAAGAGAATCTCACACGTCACCTTAGTTGCACTAAAACACTGGAACTTGAAGGAGGCTGATAATTGCCATGTGTTATTCATTATTCCATAAAAACAATAAGAAAATGATATGACGAGCAACCTTATAGTTTAGAAAGAAAAGAGGAAGAATATTCTAGAAATGAGTATTTCACAGTGAATGCCACCGGCTGCAGTTCAGTGCATGTTTGCAGTTTTTCTTTCTTTTCTTTTCTTTTTTTTTTTGAGACAGAGTCTCACTATGTCACCCTCAGTAGAGTGCCGTAGCATCACAGCTCACAGCAACCTCAAACTCTTGGGCTTAAGCCATTATCTTGCCTCCCAAGTAGCTGGGACTATAGGTGCCCACCACAACACTCAGCTAGGGTTTGCAGTTTTTCAAGGTGTCACCCTAATAAGCCCATCAAAATTATCATTGTCCTGATTTGATCATCACACAACCTATACATGAATTAAAACATCACATCACACAATTATATACAATTATGTTTCAATTAAAAACAATACAACACTTTCTTGAAAGTATCATTGTCCTTAATTTTACAGATAAATTCATTAGTTATAATTCTAGCCAGTGCATCACAGGAACCAAAAAAAGAACACCACAGATCCTCACCTGTAAGCATGTATGAACTCCTCATTTTCATTGTTAATCCATTCATTATTAAAAGCTACCTTGTTTCTAAACTGACAGTTTACTTCACATTTAGCCAGGGATATACATAGAGTTCAAAAAGATATGTAAAAAGTTAACTGAAATTCTGAAAAACAGAATGGAAGTTGAAGAGTCACTTAGTAAATTAATATAAAATATTAAAATTCAACTATTTGGCCATAAAAAGGAATAAAATCCTGTCATTTTCAGCAGCATGAGTAAAACTGAAGGTCATTAAGTTAAGTGAAATAAGCCAGGCTCAGAAAGACAAATACACATGTTCTCACTCATATGTGAGATTTAAAAAAGTTGACCTTATGGAAGTAGACAGTAGAATGATAGATACCAGAGACTGGTAAGGAGGGGGGATGAACAGAAGTTGGTTAATGGACATAAACATACAGCTGGATAGAAGAAATAAGTTCTAGTGGACAATAGCATGGTAGGGTCACTGTGGTTAACAATAATTTATTGTATACTTCAAAACAGCTAAAAGAGAAGATTTAAAATGTTCCAAACACAAATATTTGAACTGACAAACATCCTAAATACCTTGAATTCTGTACATGTGTCAAAATAGTGTATGTACTCCATAAATATATACAAACATATATGAAGAGAACTGTGTAACTTAACAAAGCAAGCACAAGAACCACCACAAAAAAAGAGGATTTTCTTTTTAAAGGGGTTTGGGGACTAGCAAAAAGTATAGGTAATGGCAATATGTTCAAAGATAATTAACCTGGAGCATAGGATTAAGATTGATGAGGTAAGCAGGTGCATTGCCTGAAGTCTTCACCAAAACACAATTTTATTGATAAGGTATAACCCAACCATCAAAGGTTGTTTAGATAACAACATATTCTGGGCCAAAACAAGAAACACAAATATCATTTTAATCTTCATTATTCTAGAAGTGTAAAGTGACAATACTACAATTTGCTTCATAGCTATTTTATTTCCATAATTGCTTCAAAGGTTAGAGAATCATGGAGTTATAGGACCTCATTTTTTTTTTTTTTTGCAGTTTTTGTCCAGGGCTAGGTTTGAACCCACCACCTCCAACATATGGGGCCAGTGCCCTACTTCTTTTAGCCACAGGCACCACCTGGGTTATAGGATCTTAAACTGGAATCTTCAAAGATCTTCTAATCTTCTCCCACATTTTACAAATTTTCTGTATTACATTATGTAGTATATAACTGAAATAATAAAAAAGCTTAAGTAGGGAAATCTACTTTGACTCCTAACTTTCAATTTAATTAATGAGAAAAACATCTTACATTTGCATTTAGTTTGACCCTGACCCCATAACTTTCAGATTCTATTTGTTCAAACTTCACTATTGAATAAGACAGAGGTACAACATCATACAACTGAATTCTTTAATTGAATATATTACTGAAGTGCTTATTGATAAAATTTTATATCAAAATAAACATGCAAAAATTGATAATTTTTTTCCTCTCATTTGAGTTCTCATTGTCACCAAAATAGATTTTTAATCGTATTTAAAAATATGATTATGGTAATCACTCTAAAAATCACAATCATATTTAAAAATATGAATATGGTAATCACTCTAAAAATCTTCAATGTTAGTGGATAAAAAAAAAACTTGAGGCAAAAATCTTTTTTGCAGATTTACTATTGAAAAATAAATTAATTTACTGTTAAAAAGCTGAATTAAACAGCTGCTTATATTTTTCTCTGTCAAGGAAGTAGTCCTAAAAATAGGGTCATATACATTATCTGACGAGTTGGTTTGGAAGGCAGGCAGGTAAAAATCACCTTTTAATTAGGAATTGACCAACCTGGGAAATTACACAGAAGATCTCAATTTTCCCATTTGCAATCAGCAGAAGTCATCTATTTATAATAAAACAGCGATACCCAACATAGCTTTAACCTTACAAGTACTTGTATAAATCCTGGTTGTATGGAAGGGGAAGGTCTCCTGGCCACTAGTCTGTATCATTCCCTTTAAGTATCATAAGATTTTACCAATAGCATTGAGCTATGCTTAAACATATTCACAGATGAAATAGTGCCCATTTTCAGATATCAGAGAATCGGTCTCAAGTCTTTTCAGAACAGCATACTCATCGATGTATTGGGAAGGTTTTAGAAATGGTGCTCCTTTTTTATATACATTTTTAAAAATTATTTTTTATTAAATCAAACTTTGTACAATGATGTATTTATGGGATTCAGAGTACTGCTTCGAAATATATTGAACTAACATTCATCTCAATTATACTCTTAATAGTTTTGAAATAAAACCAGCACATTGTACCCCATAATTGCATTAATGTACAGAGCTATGATTTAATTTAAAAAATTAACACATAAAGAAAGATATGGTGCTCCTTATCCAGGTCTTTTAAAGGAGTCAACTAAAGAAAAGGAAATATGCAAGACATTTTATAAGGGTTATCATAGTACTTTAAGCTTTTGTTGTAGTAAAGACTATTACATCAAAATACTTAGCACTTTAAAGATTCTCGAGATTTAGGCAAAGTGACGGGAACTGAACAGAGAGGGCATGAGAATGGTATCTCCAAGTCAGTAAGCAAGAATGGAACTTCTTTACAGCCATTTCTATCAGTCTCTCATAGGGAAACTTTGATCCAAAACAGAAAAACGGGGGATGAATATAGAGAAAACATAGATAGGCAATTATGTGCATTAAAATAATATAGTGATGCCCACTTCCACTAAGCCATACACATACACATTCCATCTCATGTTAACATAGCACTGGATCAAAACCCTACACTAAACTGTGCTATAAGCAAGGGAGTTTCTCAGGCCAGGACTATGTCCTTTTCATTTTGGGATAGCCAAAGCCTTCATCAGAATTAAGCACAAAGCCTAGAGGACTAATCAATGCTCAATGATATTGGTTAAACTGAAAACTCTTCCTCCATGTCTTTTTATTCAGCCAGAAGACAATAAGTTTAGGACAAGACACAATAGCATTGAATATAACGGTGGATGAGATAAATAAAAGCAGATTATCAGATATGTAATTAATATCATGTTCTAAGAGGAATTCATGTTAAAACTTTTAGAAATTCTATCATCATTGGATTTCTAATTCAGTGTCTAGATTTTGATGTTCCAAACAGGAATAAATAAATAAGAGAAGATTAACTGGAAATTTGGCCAGTTGTATTCACAGTTGCCTGTATCACATCTCCTTTACACAGGAAGAGCGGGGACCTCTGAAAAGAATGTTTAGCCCTTGGCAGAATGGAAATTGACATAGCCAACTTTATAGAAGTAATCAAGTCTTTTTTCAGAAAAATGTTTCTTTAATGAAACATTCCACTTTCCCTATATAAAACATTTTTCCTATATGTCTTTGGGGTAATCTTGACACTGAGTGTTTATCATGTAGCAAGCTCTTTTCTGAGCTTTTCATAACAGGTAACAACATTAATGTATTAAATCCTATAACAGAGAAATTATCCTCTACAAGTTACACAGCTAGTAAGGGACAAATGCAGGACTTGAGCCAGGCAAGTTAAATCCAGAACCAAGATCATTATACTATACAAGGCAGCCCCCTAGCTTTGGATTTGGTATGTAGGTTGATTCAGGATAGAAATTCCTCCTTAGGGCTACGTTTCTCTGCTGTGGGTTCTCTCCTATCGTTCCATCTCACCTGGGCTGGTATCTGTGCACAAAAAGAACACTACACAGCCCTCAGATAGTAAAGGAAAGGGTTATTATTTTCTAGATCTGTGCTTGGAACTCCAAATATGCTGATCTCTACCCAGCCGCAGTACTGAGTTGCGACACTAAGGGAAGGAGAACAAAAGGCCAGGTTAGGGATGGCCAGAGATCAGGCACCCCATCTCTCTTGTTCCATTCCCCTATCTTCAGGATTCTTTTCTCCAGTTCAGGAAGGGCTATCCTTATTCCTAGGTAGTAAAAAACTGACCTCATACCAACTCCTGCACATTCCTCACCACAAGTGTATAATATTCCAATCCTACCTCTCCAACTTTAGTTTCTTTTCTCTCAACACATTTTGACTACATCAAATTAAATCTTTTGGTTTTTCACTGTTTTTGTCCCCTAGAATTGGCCTCAGAAACGTATTCTGGAGGCCAAATGCTGAAGACTGACTTCTTGGTTTCATATCTGGGTCTTTCCTCTAAAACACTAGATGTCTCAATCTCAACAGGTGGGAGAACCAAGAAATGGCAAGAGTGAAAAAAATTAACTCACACAATTACTTTAGCCAGGTGAGGACAGGCAAAGATCAACCAAGACACCCTCATGTGCTTTGGCTAACATAAACATAATTTTTCTAAAAATAGAAGGGATTGCTGTAAATGCTAATTTTTTAGACTTTTCTCATTCTTTCTTGAGTTGTTTGTGAAGTATTAGAACAATGGAAAATCTTTTTCTTAATACATAATAGTATAATAATCTTTTTCTTGATAATGAATAGAAGATTTAGCAAACTCTAGGACCTAAGTAGGAATCATTTGTTAAGAAATGGGAATCCAAATATTGAAATTTTATTTATTCATTCAGCAGATACTTCTCACACTGTTGCTGTGGCTAGGAGCTACACTAGTGCTGGAGATATGATGGTGAGTAAAATAAATAAGAACATTGTTCTCTGCAAGCCCACCCAGGAACACCAAAAAAAAAAAATTGTTCTCATGGAGGATACAGTATTTCAGAAGAAGGAAACTGAATAAACAGCATGCATAGGATTCTTCCCCGAGGATAAGTGAGATTTATCCTGCTAGAAACAAGGAAGAGTAGGCACTTAGTTTCCCCAAAAGAGAAAATGACACGGGAGAAAGCCCAGCAGTGGGAAGGCACTAAATGAGTATGAGCCCTCAAGGGGCAGAAAGACCAAGCATGTGGCTGTATGATAGAGAAGAAAGGAGGAGAGCGTGCAAAATAACAGTGGACTGGTAAGCAATGGCTAAATCATCCATGGTCTGAGTGGCCATGTTAAGGATTTGATGTGTGTTCTAAGAGTTATCAGCTGCCCCTCAATAATGTTTATCCAGAGAATAATTTTATGAGGATCACATTTAAAGTATTTTTCTATGTTTTCAGGATTTATAGTAGTTTATACTAGAAAATATGCTTTCTAGTAAGATGACAGGACTTGTTAATAGATTGGATGTGTGAACTCTTATGTGAAATGCCTCACAAACCTGTTCCCCTCTGAGAGCAGTTAGAAGCTGGACATGAGGTGTATAGATCAGGTCTCCAGGAGTCATTTTTATGACTAACTCTTCATTTAAACTTAAACCAGTTGAGATTCTTGAGTATACCTGAATCTTCAAAAGCTACAGTCCCCAACCCCCAAGCTACACAGGAATGGGCCACACCACAGAGGTAAGGGGAGGGTGAGAAGGGAAGCTTCGTCTGTATTTACAGCCACTTCCCATTATTTGTATCACCACCAGAGCTCTGCCTCCTGTCAAATCAATGGTTGCATTAGATTCTCACAGGAGCATGAACCCTACTCTAAACTGCACATGCAGACAAAAAATCTAGGTTGTGCACTCCTTATGAGAAGCTAATGTCAGTAATCTGAGCTGGAGCTGAGGCAGTAACACCAGCACTGGGGAGTGGCTGTAAATCCAAACTATTGTTAGCAGAGAGGCTTCACTGCATAGAGACCATATTAAATCAATTGGTTGCAGATTCCTATCAAAACCCTACTGGTGAGTGGCAAGTGACAAGTAAGGTGCATCTGGTGGCAAGCTTTATAGTGGCCAGTGAGTTGCTATACTTCAATTGTACAACTGCATGTGCCAGCAGGCTTTAAGTCAGGATCCAACATGTGTTTTAGTCCATGCCTGGCTATGCTTCTTTCCCACATTGCACAGTTGTCTCCGTCACAGTTTGGGTAAGCCCAGAAGCTAACTCTGACAAAAAATGTGTAAAAACCAAATGTTGCCGGAGAGTTTCTTTGAAAATTGGGGGAAAACACAATGATGAGACAGCAGAAGACTCTTAAGACTGCCAACACAATCAAAGCTGCATTTATAAGAAAATCCTGAGAGTCCTACTTAAATTATGGACTCACTGAAACAGGTGAATGATATTCTCCAAGCCCACTTGGAATAATATGTGATGACCAGCTATCCAAAGAGGCTGTGAAACATGGAGACCAAGCACTTTGCATTAAAAGACAAGCCTTTGGAGTCTTCCAAAAGAAAAACAAAAAGTGAACATGAAGAACAGAAGCAATTATGGAAGGCCACACTACATCAAATGTGTCTGCACTGAGAGCATGATTTTTAGTGGCTAACCACATTTGTGCTAATGCTGAGAAGTCCTTTACTATTGGTGAAGAGTTGATCCCACTTGCAGGATCACACTTGATCCTGCTGCTAAGGACATTTACCATGAACTTCTAGAATAGGCTGCAGTTCAAAAGCAGGCACATTTTCCTCTTTGGCCTAGCACCTTAACTAAAACTGATGAAACAGTAGAGGATTTGGAGGCACAATGGTTAGAAAGGACCAATGAGTCACTGTGGTATACAATCCAGATTGACCAGTCTAACAATGTTTACAACATTGTGTTGCTTGTTTTGGGGTGATATATTTTTCAGGAGAATGTGCATAAATGCATGTTATTTGCACTTTTGTTGCCAGCCAACACCACAGCTGCAGAACTATTTGAGTCTTTGAATGATTTCATATTGGAAAAACTAAATTGGTCATTATGTGTTAGTATATGGATGGACAGAGCAGCTGCCATGACTGCACCACTTTCTGGTTTCTCTCTTTGGTCAAGATGGTTGCTTCTGAATGTGAGTCTAAGTCATCCTGTGTCATCTCTAGAGAAATGCTGGCAAGCTGAAAAATGTCACCTGAACTAAATAATGTTTTATTGGATGGACTTAAAATTATCAACCACGTTAAAGTACGTGCTAACTCATGCCTGTTCACATAGCTCTGTGAGGAGATGGACACAGAGTATACATGACTTATGCACAAAAGCAAGATGGCTTTCTAAAGACAGATCACTAGGCAGAGTTTTTGAGTTATGAGAGCCTCTTCAGAGATTTCTTTTAGAAAAACAGTCACCACTAGCAGCACATTTCAGTGACACAGAATGGGTCATGGAACTTGCTTTCTTATGTGACATAATCAACCTGCTCAATGAACTCATCTGTCACTTTGGGGAAGAATGACAACTGTGTTCAGTTCAACAGGTAAAGTCACTGCATTCAAAGCCAAACTGCAGTTAGGGGGGTGACAACTGAAACTTGAAATTTTTGACATGTTTCAAACATTATCAGAAATTTTAGAACAACTGAGTCAGGGCCTTCTTCCTCCCAGTTATTGTATCTCAACTTTCAAAAGAATTTGGACATTACTCCCCAAGCACAAGAGACCCCCAAACTGGGAAGGAATGGATCCATAATGCATTTGTGAATGCAGGTGAATCAACTTTGGACATGCTAGAAGACAATCAACTGCTGAAGATCACAAATGATGGTGACCTTAAAAGTGTGCTGGAGACAACTACACCTCTCCATACATTCTGGATTAAAGTCAAGGGAGAATGCCCTGAGATTGCCAGACAAGCACTGAAAAGCCTGCTTCCAACCCTAACTTTGAGAAGCAGGATTTTCTGCAGTGACAGTAACCAAAATGAGACTATGGAGTAGACTGGACATAGCAACACACTTCATGTGTCTCTGCATGCCATCACCCCCAGATGAGACCAACTATTTGCAGAAAAAAAAGCTTAGGGCTCCCACTGAGTCTGCATTATGCTGAGTTGCATAATTATTTAATTATATATTACAATATACTAATAATAAAAATAAAGTGTGCAATAAATGTAATGCCCTAAACCATCCTGAAATCATCTCCCCCACTCCTCAGAGTACGAAAAAACTCTCTTTTGTGAAACTTGTCTCTGGTGACAAAAAGGTTTGAGACCACTGCTGAAAAGTACATACAGTTTTTAGGAAGAGAACTTTCCCCCAGGCTCTCAACTGAATTTTACTTCTAGACCATGATTTTCCCCAAAAAACAGTAATAGAATTCATATCTATAAATACATATTATACAATATATCTAATAGTATAATCTAAAATAAACAGAAATATTACTATATTAATTTACATACATTAACAAGATAATATTAATAATAGAATATGTATATAGAGAGGGTTCCCAAAAATGAATACACATTTTAAGGAAAAAACTGTATTAAAATTATAATAATATTCACCAATAATAAAGGATGAATACAAGTCCATTTGACTTCTGCAATTACAAGAGGCACTCCAATCAGCATCCTGAACCTTCTTATTATGCTGAACTACTGCTTCAGCAACTCTGCAGCCACTCACAATACTACATCCTTCAATCAGGTTCATTTCATTCAATGCATATAATAATCTTCTGATGAAAACTTTCCAATTGAAATGAAAACATGCCCTTTTGTTCATATCAGAAGACAGTAAATAATATAGCTAGCATACAAACCCAGATCTGAGTTCAAAGCCATTCATCTATGTAACTATTTCCTGCTGCCATCCAAGCCTCAATGTTAAACAACTTTGAACAGTATATATATATGAGCATTTGGGAAAATGAAGGTGGAACAAACATTTTTTCTAAATTTCTTCCAAACCTAAATTACATGAGGACAGAAAATAAGTTTTATTTACCACTATTACTTAGTTCCTAGTATAGTACTATGTATCTGATAGTCAGCATATAGTTGCTAAATAAATGAAAATTAATTAAATAATAATCATTCTTAATGATATGATCTACTCTGCTAATGAGTGTTATTTAAAATTGGTTTTACAGAACATCTAACATTTTAAGTTTGAAAACTATATTACAATAATTGTTTAATTTATTCAAATATTATCAAACTGTCTTCTGTTCAGAAAACCCTTTAACTTCAAGGTTGCATGGTTTTGGAATGACAATATATGTCACTTTTCCATAGCATTGATAACATTTGACCCACATAATTAAAAGGTACTGTATTCATAGCCAAAATTAAATAAGAAGAAGAATATTAAAAACCTCAAAAAATTCATAAAATTATACACTTCTATAGAAAAATATACCAAAACCACAAATAGTATCAAATAATGCTATGTTTAAAACTTCATAGTGATTAAAAGTTATATATCTAGTTATGTAAAATTATATTATTTCTTATAGAAAATGAGATACATTTTTACTCTCTTATAACATCATTACCCTTGTAAGTTATCCATGAAGTTTCCCTTGATGATAGCCAAGCTCCCAGAATGTCCTAAATTCTAAAATGGAGTTGCTCTTGGTACTGTATACATGAATACATAAGAAAAAAAAAATCTATACTTAAGTGCTTTTAAAATGGAAAACATGTGGGGAGGGTGGAGGCAAGATGGCCGACTGGAGCTAGCTTTCCACAGAGGCTCTCATCCAGAAGGAGAGTTAAAAGATAAAAGGTTAGCAAGTAAGCTGATGGTTTGGAGCATAGCCAAGAGAGAATGTTGAAGAATGCACATCAATTCTGCTGATGCGAGCTGTGACCCCAATGAAACACAATAGGTACAAAATCCATCGCCAAGCGGACGGGAGTCACCTCCCCCAAGAGAGCAGCTTGCAGTATACTTTCTACATACAAATAAGCAAGCAGAGTCCAGATCGCCTCCTATTTTATCCCACAGGAGAGACCCTCTAAAAACTGTAACTTCTTCCCCAGAGAGGACCTACCAGTTTGCCGTGGCACTCTCCTGCCAGGCATAAAACTGTATAAAACTGTATACATTCTCTACCTGCAATTCTGAACTCCCAGCCCTCCCCTGCACTCTCTTCCCAAGGTCTGGAAGCCTGTCCCCCATGGAGTCCAGATTCTTGGGCATTTTCTCAAGAGGGGTGGACAGGGCAGTGGGCTATTGCAGGTCTGTGCTGATTCTGCAGCACATGGGAGTAAAGGGAAGGCAGTGAACTAAGGGAACCTTATGGGAAAGGGAGAGGTGGTGCCCCATGGCACAGAGAAGTAGCAGCAGCAGGAACAATAGGGTTCATACCCTGGGGATATTTTGGAAAGACACTCCTTGTCTCTCTGTACAACCAAAGGAAGCCAGCCATCTTCTCCAGTGTCAGCCACTGGAGGACTAGATCAGGGACAGAAACTCAGGCCCCGTGAGTAAAGCGTATGCCTGAGGCAGTACCTGCCTGAGTGGGTCATGGCAGGGACACAGATTAGAATACATTCACACAGAGATGGCAAATTCCCAGGGTGGGGCTAAGCCAGAAGGATTGCTTTAGTGAGCCTAAGCAGCACCCGGCCCTCAGAGGATCATAGCTGAGACAAAGGCAGGATGGGAGAGGTAGAAACTGAGAGCTGAGAGTGAGCAGCCTAGCCAAGGAAACATAGATTTTCCTGTGACTCAGGCAGATGTAAACTCCTGGAGCATCTGCTCTTTGGAGGGAACTGGGTCACAGTCCTGTGGTGTTACCAGTGACTGGTGTGACAGAGATGCAAGTGGGGGGAAGAAGGCATCAATCTTCCCAAACTAATACATTTGCTAGGTGGGTTTTTCTGACCTCACAGAGCACCAGAGTGAGTCATACTCTACCTACTAGCAGACCCCTGCTATTTAGTTGCCGGAGACATTTTGAAATCTCCCATTTCAGACTGCCGCTGATTGAGACAATTGATTTGGGCCTCTTGAACAGAGCCAATCACCCAAGGACTAGTCAAAGTTGTACCCTAGATGTGTGGTTGTGGGAAGAATTGATTTTCCTTTTCCAGTTGTTACCCATGGGGGGGCAGGTGACTTAATTTCTGTTATTTCTCAACAGCCAAGACTTCAACACAGAGTAACTGATTCACTATGGTAGGACAGAGACAAGCTGAAAATAAGACAGACCCACTTAACCCCACCAAACCAAGCAGGTCCAGTTCTCAGGTTGTACCATTGTATGGCCCCTTTGCAAAGCTCTTGGGGAAAAGGTACAGACAACAATCCCATCTCTTGGGAAAAGAGCTGATTAATCACTACTCCAGGAGCCCTGAATCCAATTTCATCTTATCTGCTAATCTAGCCAAATGGTATAAAATAATCATAAGCAGAATCAGCAGAAAAACTCTGGAAACATGAAAAACCAGAGTAGATCAACTATACCAAGGAACGACATGGTAGACACAACTGAAGATCCAATTCATAAATAAATGACTGAGATGTCAGAAATTGAATTCAGAATTTGGATTGCAAATAAGATTAATAGAATGGAGGTAAAATTGGAATTAGAAATTCAGGGAGTATTTCAGAAGTTATCTTAAGAATTCAATAAATTCAAAGACATTGACATATTAAGACAAGAACTTGCAGCCCTCAAAGATCTGAGAAACACAGTAGCATCTCTCAGTAACAGAGTGGAGCTGGCAGAAGAAAGGATTTCTGAAGTTGAAGACAAAGCTTTTGAACAGTCCTGAATGCTCAAAGAGGAAGAGAAGTGGAGAGCTGGAACATATTCTTCTTAGCAAAGTATCTCAAGAATGGAAGAAAAAGTATCCAACGTACTCAGCCCTACTATGAAACCAATTTATAGCTTTCATATGAAAGCTATAACCCAATTATAGCACAAGAATATGGGGAAAGGGGAGCTGGAGGGGAGGAGAGACAATTGATAAAAGGAGGGTAATCAGTGGGACCACACCTACAGTGCATCTTACAAGGGTACATGCAAAATTTACTAAATTTAGAATATAAATATCTTAACACAATAACTAAGAAAATGCCATGAAGTCTATGTTAACCAGTGTGATGAAAATGTTTCAAATTGTATATAAAAACAGTACATTGTACCCCATGATTGCATTGATGTACACAGCTATGATTTAATAAAAAAAGAAAAATGGAAAACATGTAGTCTTTCCACATTCACATAACTCAATAGCAAGTAAATGCTTTTATCAAGCTTGTCCCCAAGAAAGTACTAAAGTAAGGTTATGTATCAATCATAAATCCAATTTTTTAATAACTAAATGAATATCTAGGTAATAGCCTATATCCATAACCCTGTCTTCAGAATGAAGTCTTCTTCCTAAGAATGCAAAATTTCACAACATTCATTCAAATATTTTATTTTCATTAAATCAGATCCAAGTCCATTATATGAAACTTAGAAGTAACAAAAGCAAATTTTTTTATAAAATAAAAGTTCAAAACTCAATTTACCCTTATTCAATCAAAATAACAGCTGATGTGTTATTGATGTGTATAGAATACAAAGTACCCATAAGACATAACTAATCACCATTAAAATATTATTTTTAAAATCTGGACCCATGTCTCATTTTTCCTACTATTATCAAAACCAGAAAATAACTCTGTTTTGGTTTTGATTTTTGTTCTTCATTTTCTGGCCATAACCTTTCTTTACCCTGATATTTTTTTTTTTTGGATCCCTTTCACTGCCTAATAAGTAATTTAAACTATCCCATTACAGTACCTGCTAGCCAATAACTACAATAATAAGAAAATTCTTCCAAAATAATATGTGATATTACACTTTTAGATTGTTTTACCTACTTCTGATTCTTCAGATAAGGCAAATCCTTTCCTGAATGCTAATTTCCTTTCAGAGAAAAAAAGTACTAGCTCAAGAAAATTAAAAATCTTGAATTTCCATAGGAAGTTCTGTTGCATGTGTACTCTTAAACTTGTCTCAACATTACTAGGACTTTTAACAATTATTTGCCATGCTACACAATCTACAGTGTATTATTGTATATTGGAGAGAGAAATGACATTTCAGAGAAGAGCTGTAAAGTGGTCCCACAAAAAGGGAACAGAGCTCCCTTACAGACATAATACACTAAAGTTTAGAGGGCTTTCACCAATGAACGGACATCTTCTCTCTGGGCATTACTACCCACTCAGCACCTCCAAGGAACAACCCATTGAAGTCAACAATCAGACATGAAGAGGACAGACACAAAAATCTTCTAGTTTCCAAACTTAAAGTCTACATGCTATATAGGTATGACCTTTTGAGGACAGACACAAAAACCTCCTTCTAGTTTCCAAACTCAAAGTCTACAAGCTATAGAGGAATGACCTTTATGTTTTGAGGTAGAGAACCATAAAGTAAAATAACAACTTACTCTTTCCTAGGCAAACTATTCACATACTTATTGGTACTACAAAACAGTATAGCTTAGGTCTTATATTTGACATTTTCAAGTGATAAGAATGCAAAAAGAATAAAGATAATTTCCTAACTCAAGAAAATATTCAAAACATTTTCTGTGTCCTCATAACTAAAAACCACACAAGTTATAAAGAACGTTCTTGTCACCATCAAGACCAACTTAAGTAACATTTTTTTCAAGTAGAGGTGATGTGAAATTATGTGTCCACGAAGGAATAGTAGGAAATGTTTCTCTTTTCCATAAAGATGTTGCCAAAACTTTTCTTCTCTGGTCTTCTGCCCCTACCACTCCTCTACAAAATTTCTTCCAACTTCCTACCATCAGTATTTTTTATATTTCACGGAGAAGTCAAGAAAGCCAATGTTATATATGTAATAGACAATCTCTTAGAAAATCTCTTTTTATTAAGAAGATCTTTCTTTTAGCCATGATTTTCTCTGTAATCCGATCCAATGATTTTCAGTTCATCGTCTGTCAAATAAGAAGCAACTCAAGGATTTTTCAGCCTCCATATGACTTTAACCATTCCTCCAGGACTCACAGAGAGATAATTTGCCTTTTGGCCCAGCCACTACATGGTAATCTCACACTTCCAGAATTATCAAAGAAAGATGATACTTAGCACATAAGTAGATAAAATGGAATGCTAGAAGATTCTAGGTATAATTAATCACAGTTCTTACACTAAGGATTCTCCAATTTGTGAGATAAACATAGGATGTGAAGGGATAAAATATTACTAATCCAAAAATATGACTTCTGGTATTTTAATTCTCCCACTATGTTCCTAGTCTGGAGCCATTTCTTTGCTACCTGGACAAAGAAAACCAATGCTTGCATTTTACAAGCACCATAACCAGAGCCAATAAAAGAACCACATAGAGTCGGCTTTCCCCCAAAGAAATGAGAGAAAAGAATAGAAGCTGGAAGACTTATATCCACACTACTTTTCCCTTGATTTTGAAATACAAATGGCTGTAGAGAAATATAAAGATAGAAACCTGTTTCTATCTATACATAAGGACCCATTTCTATCTATACATAAGAGAAATATGAAGATAGAAAACCATTTCTATCTATACATAAGGACAAAACAATAAGAAAATATTTTAATTTTCCTCAGAAAAATTATTGAACAGTTTGATACTCACATCAAGCTCATATTTATTTGCAGTACATTTTGTTGCCCAATACACCATTCTGTACTATTTATAGATTTTTGTGAAATACTATTTTTGTAATGTAATGCAAAGTAATATTATGCAATGTTAACTATAACTGGACACTGATATCCAACTTACAGACATCTGTAAGTTGACCATCGAATGGACTGTAACAAACTGGTCAACATGCAAAGGTCATCAGCATAAGGAACTTTGCTGAATGGACTGTAATAAACTGGTCAACATACAAAGGTCATCAGCATAAGGAACTATCAGCATGTGGTACATGTCTAGTGTATAAAAATGCAGTCAACTTAAGATGATGGTCAGTGTAGGGAGGTGGTCAACTATGGAGGTTTTATAGTACTTAATTTTGCTTTCTAATACACTGGACAAAATATTTTTCTATCATAGATATGCAATTATTTTTCAAAATGAACAAGTGACTTGATCATGACACGTGTAGGAGGTAATAATGGACAAATAAAAGAAATAGGTTAGGAATCCAGTTGAAGGATCTAGTAATGAATACAAATTCTGGTTGGTGTTTAGAGACTGGCTCCTATACAACATAGAACTGAAATAGTAAATATGTATTTTCATTTAAAATTATTCTTTGTTACATATATCACATAATCACAAATGTTAAAATATATAAGAGAAATTAAATGCATAAAGAAGAAGTCATGCTATTCTGCAAAGCATTCTACACTGTGACCTTGAGTAAAGTCTTCCTGAAATTTAATTTCCTTAACTATAAAACAATAATCTCTAAAGTCATTCTAGAATTCTGTAATTCTATAGTTGCTTAACTTAAGTGAATGTGTCCATCTTGAATTGTAGGAATATTAATCAATTTAATAGGGAGCAAATTGTTTTTCAAATGGCTTTTTCCAGTTGTTTAGTTAATAAAGGTAAAACACACCTACACACACACACACACACACACACACACACACACACACACTCCGAGTTCTTGAACTTCTGAGCCTTTAGATAATCTCATCTAGGCCAATGCCTTTAAATACCATCAATATGTGAACAGTCTCCAGTCCCAACCTTTCCCCTGAACTTCAGACTCATTTCATTTTCCAATTGACATCTCCTGTGATATCCAATAAGCATCTAAAGTATAATGTGCATATCCAAGGCCAAACTCTTCCTTCCCCAACACCATAAACATCCTAGTAGGGATGTTTTCCTCATTCCAATAAATGGCAAGTCCATTCTTTGAATTAATTACTACTTTCTCCAACAGGGTATAATTATTCCTGACACTTCTTTTTCTCTCATACTCCACATCTAAACCATGAACAAATTCCTTCATTTCTGCCTTTGAAATAAACAAATATGACCACTTTCTTTTTATTGTTTTTAGTTTTTTTCACTATTTTTCCCAGGCTGGAGTGTGTTGGTTATTCACAGGTATGATAGTAGCATACTACTCTCTAAAACACCTGGGCTCCTGGACTCAAATGATCCTCTGCCTCAGCCTCCCAAGTAGCTGGGACTACAAGGGTAAACCAATACACCCTGCTTAACCACTTCTCATTAGTTCCGCAACAACTACCCCAGACAAATCTCTTCTCCAGGACCATTGAAATAACTTTCTACTGGTCTCCCTGCTTCTACCTTGGATTCCCCTGAAATCTATTCCCCACGCAGCAGCAAGAGTGATCTCTCTATCATGTAAGACAAATCATATGATTCCTCTGCTTAGGACCCTCCAGTGGCTTCCACACTCAGTAATAGCCAACCCTTGCCTAGAAGGTTTTAGTTCATTTAGTTTAGCCACACTCTTTCTCTCTGAATGTGTCACTTTCCAGTCTCCACTTACTCACTGTGCTCCACCAACATGTTCCTGTATCCTAATTAGTTTTTCTTTGTGACATTTACTTACATGTCAGCATGTGACATATTGTGTATTTATTTTTGTTTTTGCTCTCTTTCTGTTTCTCTATCACTAGACTTTAAGCACTTCAAACTCAGGGATTTTGTCTGGTCTGTGTACTGCTATATCTTCACAGACAAAAATTTCATCCAGAAATAATACATCATCAAAAATTAATGCTAAATAAATTAATAAATAAAATTACTTCTATTTCACATATATTATTTTGGGCCTATAAATCTTTCATGAAAAATTAAAGAAGAAAAAAATAGATGAAGATTATGCAGTAGCTAAAATATAAAAGATTAATATCTATGTTACATAAGGAGTTTCTACAAAATAGCAAAAAAAACACAAATACCAGGATATGATCTAGAATACTGTACTCCCTGTTACTTTTTCCTTATATTTTATGCACATCTCTGGACTAATCATGGACTGCACTCTCTGCTAGGAATATCCTTTCTCCCTTTTTCATCTTGTAAACTCTCACTCATTCCTCTAAATATATAATAGGTTAAATAATACCTCTTCAGTTAATAGCTTGCATAAAAGTGGAAATACAAGTGACAAGCATAATGAATAATGAATATGCTTAAAATTCATAGCAATAAAAATATGAAATAAATATTTCTCCATTAAATTGAAACACATTTAAATCTGATGTTGAGGCTCGGCGCCTGTGGCTCAACAGGCTAAGGTGCCAGCCACATACACCTAATCTGGCAGGTTCGAATCCAGCCCGGGCCCACCAGACAACAATGGTGACTGCAACCAAAAAAAAAAAAAAAAATGGTCGGGCCTTGTGGCGGGCACCTGTAGTCCCAGCTACTTGGGATGTGGAGGCAGGAGACTCACTTGAGCCCAGAAGTTGGAGGTTTTTGTGAGCTGTGACGTTATGGCAGTCTACCCAGGGTAATATCTTGAGGCTCTGTCTCAATAAATAAATAAATAAATAAATAAATAAATAAATCTCATGTTGATGTTACTTTAAAAGTGATAGTTTCATATAGTGTCTGCTAGTAAGACTAAAAATTACAAAACACTAGATAGCTATTTAATAATGTTTTAATATAAATTTTTTAAAGAGCAAAATATTAGGAATAGTTAAATAGGAAGATATTTGTTAAGTATCAAATAAAATATTCTGATATTTAAAATATGCTTATGCAGATAATGCTGTAAAGTGGAAAACAGTTAATGATAGGTAAAGCAAAAAAAAAAAAAAAGTCCTCCCGGACCTAGACTTTATTTGGAGTTTGTAAGTTATGCTGATAATTCTGACTCTGTAACCTTTCACACACACACCCATTATCACTCTTCCCCAAAGTCCTTCTCTTACTACAATAGGTCCAAATAACATTAGAACCTACCAATGGCACAGCACAATTGTCTCCTTATCTAGAAGTAGAGAACATCAGCAGATGCATCGTGGTGACTATCTAGCATCATGGTAAATATCTATAGTGATGAAAGAAGTGCACCTGTGTTTAATACCCTGGAATCTCAAGCCAGTGATGTCACTTTCGTTTTAAGTAGCACAGCACACAAGAGAAACCATGTTCCAAAAGATTACTGTAAATAATGCTGAAGGTTTGACTAAATGCCAGAAAATTTTAGACTCAGTGCACCAATCAGAATTTCTTTTGGTGTTAAGACCTATCACTAGAGAACTGATGATCAAGGATCAATGAAAACCAATTCATTGATTCATAGCTATTAATACTGTAGTTCCTATATTCATAAGATGATCAGGGAATTCTAATGACACCTGATACATCTTCCAGCTTCACTTACTTTACACTTTGCACAATATTACTGAATCATGTGGTAGGAGATGGAGGAAATCAAGCTGTTCTACAGTTCTGGTCTTTATTAAATCCTTCTGCCCTTTGCTTTGGAAAACACACTTTGAGTTATAGTTCTTTGGATGCCTAGGGGCCATAGGACACCACATCAATTACAGTATATTATTATTAAATGCATTATTTCAGAACCACATCTGTAGACAGATTTGTTTACACTGTGAAGGCATGCCCAAACCTGTTCTGCTTGATTCCTTTATTGCCTGTTGAGTTCCTTTCTCTCAATGTGCATAAGATAAAAAAAAAAATCATATCCCTTCTTGAAAGGAAAGTGTTAGCAATTCTTTACTGAGGAACAAAACCATGGAGCACAATATTTTTTTCAAGATGCAAAAAGATCAGTTGGAAGAGTACATGTGAAATTTTTGAAAAGGAGGAATATTTAAAGAGGATTTTCTCTACCATAAATCAGAACAACTGTAATACACATGAAAACAGCATATTAGTGCAGGAATTGTGCAGGAATAGAAAACTAGAGCAACAAAACAAAATTGACAGACTAAAAACAGAAATAAATGCACTTTATTTATGTGTATACTATCAGATATATATGTATACACACACGACCATATGTTAAGGTGTCAATTCAGAGAAGGTGGAAATATAACCAGTAAGTGGCATCATCAATTACATAAACAATTAGAAGAAAATAGTTAGATTTTCATCTTACCCTACAAATAATTACGATTTCCAGAAAGATTAAAGAGATAAATATTTTTTAACCTACAAAAGTACGATATACTCAGAGTAACTTCTCTAAATTTACTCTTATACTTTGATGGCTTAATAAGATACATTTATCTCAAACCAATAAAGCAGAATAGAGATTCCAGAAACAGGCCCACATCTCTGGGGTCAATTGAATTTCAATAAGTACTAATGCAATTCAAAGAAGAAAGGAGTCTTTTCAACAAATGGTACTATCACACATATCTGAATGCAAAAAATAAAAATAAATAAATAAATAAATACTCTTCAATCTATACCTCACATCATATACAAGAATTAACTTGAAATGAAATACAGGCCTAGGTATAACTGAAATTATATAGCTTCCAGAAGACATATGAGACTTCTTAGCAAACTTCAATTAGTTAAATATTTTTTACAGAGGATACAACAAGCACAACTGTAAATATTTAATAAATTAGATTACATCAAAAATAAACTTTTTGTTCTTTAAAAGACACTATTAGAATACTGTTAAGAAAATGGAAAATCAATCCATGAGCTGGGTAAAATATTTACAAAGCACATATTTGATAAAAGACATGTAAACATAAAATATAAAAACCTCTTACAACTCAATAGTGAGAATACGAGCTGTGGGTGGAGATACGGGAGGACAAGATGGAGGAAGGAAAAGCAGAGGAAAGTTCCCTCTTTAAGCACACATAAATTAAATGTTTTATGAAAAGTTTATGTTAAGTATAGATTAGGGAATACAAATTGCGAATAAAGGAACAAAGGAAAGACAGAAGAGATGGATACTGAAGAGAGTGTGTACACAGGGATACCACAATACATATTGGGAGCACCTAACATTTGTTACATACAATAGCACAGGCCTTGAAAAAGAAGACAGAAAATGACTTGCTGAGGCCTGACCTTCACCCATCCTCAGAGCCTGTATACAGGTCTCAGAGGACTTAATGAGCCACTGCTAGAAAATGGGAACACTTTGCTGCAGTACACTGCAGCTAGCTTTCTGTAGAAGAGATACAATCTCTTGGAGTCAAGGTAAGAAAAACAGCTTTTTGTCTCCTACATTCCCAAAATGGCTATGGCCTTAGCCTATCTGCCTGCAGAGACCTTGAGACTTAATAGCCTCTTTTGGTTGCTGTGTGTGTGGTAATACCTGTCATTTGCTCTCACATCTCTCAAGTCCATTTCCTTATTCTTTAAACCATATCTCATGCTCTGAGTTTATAGATAACAAAGAATGGAATGTAAGCAGTTACAAAATTTAGTTACAAAGTAGCTTAGTTGAAAATGGAAACACTGCAAGAATGATGATGTATTGACTCACTAATTTAGTGATAATGTAAGTCATAAATACTGAGTTAACCCCAGCAAAGTGACTTCACCATTCTTCAATTAAGGTGGTGAAGGTCCCCCTAGGCCCACTCTTTTAACTCCTACTCTGTGTCTTTTTCCTTGTTTATTGTTGTAGCTTTAATTATATTTTAACTAATTGAACAGACACTTGCTGAGCTAGAATGTATTGAACACATAGATAAATAGTTCTGTATGTTTTATTCCAAACTATTGGAGTAAACACATGTGCAAATAAGTAATTAAATTATTATAAAATGTTTAATATCATTTGCACAGACATTTTCAACCTTACCATCATCCACTTAGATCTTAGCACTTTGGAGAGACAAGTACCTGAATTTTGTATTAAGGTCTGTCTCTGAACACTGAGAATTGGCAACTTATCACAATTTAAGAAAATTAATAAACCCCAAAGATGATAGGAGTTTCTGTAATAATATTCCACTTTTTTCTTGTTTTTTGTAATTTAATTTTTATTAAAAGGTACAACATGATGATTTGATATACAATGTGAAATACTTAAATCAAACTGACTAACATAATCATCACCTCACTTAATTATTTTTTGTGGAAAGACATTTACAATATACTCTTACTTGTTTTCAAATGTATCCTTGCATTGTGCACATTAGGTGAGATCCCACCAAATACCCTCCCTCCACTTACTCTTCCCCTTTCCTCCCCCTCTCTCCTCTCCTCTCCTTCTTTCTGGACAATATTTGTGTTGTTTGGGTTTTTTTTTAATATTTGTGTTTTATCATTAGTATGAATGTGTAAGTGATTATATAATGGTTTCATACTAGTATTGACTACATTGGATACTTTATTTACCATTCTTGAGATGCTTTACTAAGAATATATTCCAGCTCCACCAGGTAAACAAAAGATGTAACGTCTCCATCTTTTATGGCTGCATAGTATTACATGGTATGCATATACAACAATTTGTTAATCCATTCATGGATTGATAGGCATTTGGGCTGCTTCTGCGACTTGGCAATTATGAATTGGACTCAATAAACATTCTGGTGCAAATGTCTTTGTTGTAAATGATTTTTGATCACCTAGGTAGATACCTAGTAATGGAACTGCAGGATCAAATCGTAGGCCAACTTTTAGTTCCTTGAGAATTCTCCATACTTCTTTCCAAAAAGGCTGTAGTAGTTTGCAATCCCACCAAGCAATGTAGAAGTATACGGAGGAAGTTAATAACTTTAAAAAAAATTGGCTTATAACTTTATTTTTTTTTTAAATTAAATCATAGCTGTGTATATTAGTACAATCATGGGGTATAATGTGCTGGCTTCAGATACAATCTGAAAATTTTCATCAAACTGTTTAACATAGCCTTCACGGAATTTTCATAGTTATTGTATGAAGACATTTGTCTTCTGCATTTAGTAAGTTTCATCTGTACCCTTCTAAGACGCACCATAGGTGTGATCCTACCAATACCCTCCCTCCACCCATCCTCCCACCTCCTCTCCATGCTCCTTTCCCCATACAACATTTCCACTTCATTCTGACTAAGTCTTTTAAGGTGGCGTGCCTCCAAATATTGGTCAATTTCCTTCAGATTTTCATATTTCTGAGAGCAAAGTTTCTTGTAATATTCATTAAAGATTTTTTGAATTTCTGAGGAGTCTGTTGTTATTTTATCTTTACCATTTCTGATTGATGAAATTAGATATTTACTCTTTTTTTGCCTGATTAGATTACCCAAAGGTTTGTCTATTTTATTGATTTTTTTAAAGAACCAACTTTTTGATTTATTGATCTGCTGTATAATTCTTTTATTTTCAATTTCATTTAATTCTGCCCTGATTTTGGTTATTTCTTTTCTTCTGCTGGGTTTGGGGTTGGAATGTTCTTCCTTTTCCAGTTGCTTGAGATGTCCCATTAAGTTGTTAACTTCCTCTTTTTCCATTCTCTTGAAGAAGGCTTGCAGTGCTATAAATTTCCCTCTTAGAACTGCCTTTGCAGTATCCCAGAGGTTCTGATAATTCGTATCTTCATTGTCATTTTGTTCCAAAAATTTGGTAATTTCCTTCTTAATGTTGTCTACGACCTATCTATCATTCAGCATAAGGTTATTTAGCTTCAATGTTTTTATATGAGTATGCAGATACCTGTTGTTCTTGAGTTCAACTTTTATTCCTTGATGGTCTGAGAAGTCACAAGGAATAATTTCAATTCTTTTAAATTTGCTGAGGTTAGATTTGTGACATAAAATGTGATTGATTTTGGAGTATGTTCCATGGGCTGAAGAGAAGAATGTGTATTCAGTTTTGTTGGGATGAAATGTTCTGTAGATATCTGATTTAATCCAAATGTTGAATAGTTAAGTTTAAATCTAAAATTTCTTTGCTTAGCTTCTTATTGGAGGATCTATCCAACACTGCTAATGGAGTATTAAAATCTCCAACTACTATGGAGCTGGAGTAAATCAAGTTGTTCATGTCTGTTTGAGTTTTTCTTATAAATTGAGGCACATTCTGGTTGGTTGCATATATTAATGATTGAAATCTCTTCATATTGAGTAGTACCTTTAACAAATATGAAGTGTCCATCCTTATCCTTCCTTACTTTTGTTGGTTTGAAGTCCATTGTATCTGCGAATAAGATTGCAACATCTGCTTTTTTCTGCTTTCTGTTTGCCTGGAATATAGATGACCATCCCTTCACCCTAAGTCTATATTTATCTTTTAAGGTAAGATGAGATTCTTGTATGCAGCAGATATCTGGCCTGAGTTTTTGTATCCAAAACCTGTGCCTCTTTAGAGGACAATTTAAACCATTCACATTAATTGCAAATATTAATAAGTTTTTTGAAAGTCCAGTGGACATTTTTAATCCTTTTGCCACTGTGGAGGCTGGAATTTGATTGAAAGTTTCTGAGTGAGTTTACTTTTGTGGTGGAGGATTACGCTGATCATTAGGGATAGGTCTGAGGATATCCTAGAGAGCTGGTTTAGTTATGGCAAATTTCTTCAACATGTGGATGTCATTAAAGTATTTAATTTCTCCATCATAAATGAAACTCAGTTTAGTTGGATACAGGATCCTAGGTTGAAAGTTATTTTGATTTAGGAGATTAAAAGTCGATACCATCCTCCTCTAGATTGAAAGTTTTCAGCAGAGAAATCTGCAGTTATTCTAATATTCTTCCCCTTGTAAGTTATGGTTTTCTTCCATCTGGCTGCCTTCAGAATTTTCTCCTTCATATTAACTTTAGTGAAGTTGATTATGATGTGTCTGGGCTGGCGTCAGCAACCCATTCCTCATCTTCTACCTGCACCTAAATCCGGCCTCAGAGTCCTTCCTGACACAGGAAGCCCAGGAGCCCCCAGGACAGCATGAGATGAATTCTAGTTTCCACTTCTGATCTGGGTAAATCATTAATGAATTTATTTGGTTAAACCATTTGGAC